>VDFB02165504.1:0-66274 GCA_007258455.2 Sequoia sempervirens | reverse complement strand
AAATATGTATATATTTTTGGTTTTTATATGTTTTTGTATGGACGAACCCAACTAACCCAACCCAAAAAAAATTTGCCCGAACCCGCAAACCGAACCATCAAACCCGAACTCAAACCTAAACCCAAACCAGTAACTTAGGTTTTAGGGCAACATATCTAATCACATTAAAACAATATTCACCATGTGGAAATGCCCCGGAATCACCCAAACACACCTGGAATCACCCAGGCATGCCTGGATACAATTCCAAACAATTCTGGATTAAAAATAACAATATCATCCCCTGCCCAAATCCACAGTCGAATTGGTTCTGATTCCAATAATAGTACATTTTGTACCAGGAATTGTAAGGATTTCAGGCCAATTCAGTGACATAGTATTAAACCTGATACCATAAAAAAGCAGACTGCCTAATGAAGCACAATTTAGGTATTAAAGTGATCATAAGCCCTTTAATTCAAAAAGTGTCCTGTGGCAGTGAGATTTAACAACACATACAGATCACCTTCAACCAAAATGCTCGACTCAAATCAGAGGGGCCATGAATAACATTAATCATAGAGAATAACCTCCACACAAAAGAAAAAAAAATCAACAGCCATAACTACAATGTAATCCAATAGCCCTATCAGCAGGAAAAAAAAATGAAAAAAAAAACACTCATAGATCAGGACATGTGTAATTTGTAAACATTACTATCTTCTGAAAAACAAATAATAAGTGGACCCAAAAACTCCTAACCTTTCCTCACTTTACACCTCTTAGGGAAGGTCTACCCAACAAGAGAAAATCAAGGGTGTTCAAGGCAAATGTAGAAATTATGAATAGTTCTCAACAGTTAAATATTACTGCACTCAATGAAGATTTTAATCCTATTTTTGAAAAAGTACTTAGCAAATTTTCAGCAGAGGGAACCTGTTTTATTTGTAATTTTACCAATTTAACTGAAAGCTAACCAAATAGAACCAGAAAAAAATAATAGTATTGATATTACCTAATGCTTTTTGTGAAGAAGCGAAAAAGGTTTTTAATGATGACACTTTGTTACTCACCAATACAAACACAACAACAATTAACAGGCTTCTGAAAATAAGGCAAGAAGAAAACATTTACCTCTAGCAAAAACTGCTAGAGGTAAAACAGTTTACACTCTCTCTCTCTTTCTCACACATGAAGAATCTGATTTCAGCAATAAGATTGACTCCAACAGAAAATTTGAACTTGGTGGCTATTAATCTTTTTCTTAGAAAATGTATGTCTTTATTGGAAATGCTACCAAGAATTTAAACTTTCTTTTATCTGGCCAGGAAGAACATATTAGCTATATTTGCACTTTTAAATTTGTAATTAATATTGAAGCAAAACTTGGCATGTGTTACCAGGGAAGTGTGTAGAATATGAGCATAAATTTAAGCATCACAAAGGTAATTAAATTAAAAGAGCTTATTTTATGCACTTGGGGGTTGTATGAATGTGTAATGTATGCATAAGAAACACCCACTGTGTATCTCCAGAACTTGGGCATGCAGGGTATAAGAGGTGTGCGTGTGTGTATTATAAAACAGAATTCTAATATTTGTACACTTATAGGGGCAAGTGAGCAATGGGTACAGATACCCAGTTCATCCATTTTGAGGCTTGTGTAGCTATAGTCTATGACTAGAGTATATATTTATGTATAATTAATGTTACAATATAGAATTTGCAGGACCTTTATTTATGTCAAGGAATATCCTGGCTATGACATACATAACACATATGCACAAAGAAGGCCCCAAATATGCAAGGCAATACATATTTTCCTAAAAGCTTGGCATGTTTGGGAACCATGATTAGAAAATAGATTCATCATGGGAGAAAATCAAGCAATGATATACTGATGAAGACTTATTGAACATACCTGAACTATTGAAGCCAAGATTCAATTAACTTCTACTCATAAAAACAGGTGCCCGGTTCTTCATTTAGGACTTGCTTGGCTTTAAAAACAATTGATTGACTAGCAGTCAAACATTTCACCTGCTAGTTTTAGTATAATGGTGTGCTTGTACCAGATCAGAAACTTGAGACTCACTGTTAACAATGAGCATGCAGCTATAGGGTGAGTAAAATCAACTAAGATGATTATTGTGGTTCATGCAGAAGCTGACTATTATTATTGAAGCTACCCAGCAACTATATCATGTCAGTCTTGAGGCGTAGATGGCATTTGCCAACCCACCCTCAGAAAACCCAGCCCTGTGGAATCTTGTCTCAGACGTAACATAGATTATCACCAGCATCATAGAGTCCACAGGCGCAAGAACTCACAGCTTAACTCACCAAAAGAACTTGGCATTCAATGTTTGATAATATACATTAAGAAATTTTAAAGCCCCCATTTGTGATGTAGCATTTCAACACTACCAAAGCTTATGTTTATGCGTTAATATTCATCTGAAAGAATTAACATTCACAAAGATAGCATACAAAGAAACCAAAGCCAGTATATTCAAGAAAATAAAATCAGAAACATAAGAAGCAGATATAGTTTGTAAAAAATAAATAATAACGGCTAAACCCAGTGCATCACCAATTTACGCTCCAAATACCAATGAATACCTAAAAAGAAACTCCATTTATCTGTAAAAAAATTAACCAAAGCATTTCATAGAAGATCAAATATTGCATCCACTTACAGAGAGAGTTTTTGTCCTGTCAACATATCCATCAATATTCAGAGCTGCAGAGCTGTGAACAGCACCATCAATATTTGGAGTTGCAGAGCTTTCTCCGGGCCTCTTGAAAGAATAAAATGCTGCAGGATAGGATATCCAAAAAGAGTATAATGTCAATATGGGCACTAAGCTGACGATTAAGACATACCCTTCTACCTAGAGCCTTAGAGATCTAAAGCTTAAGAAAAGCCATTTTTTCACAAACGGGTCTGATAGTTTTTAGAATAAATATGGGAAGAAAAGGCATAAGAATCACAACATAAGAATGACGACAAAATCACACGCAGATTTGCAGACCCAGATCAAAACCTTTAACATATGTCCACGGTGTGGATTCAGAGATAACTTAAGTCCACAGTGTGGATTCAGAGCTGACTTGCGGGCATGCATGTAAAACAACTAAGCATCTGGAAAATACAGAGAAACTGAACAATGTATAACTAATCAAGTGGATTTAAAAGCGCTGAAAATCTACAGCAAAATAAAAATGCAAAAGCCCTATAAAGAACCACAGGCTCGTGACCACATTCTTCAACAGTCCACCATACTTTTGGAATATAACCCCACCGGATAACTTTTTAAAAAAGATAAAAAAGTATTCCGAGAATAATAAAAATTTAGAAACACAGTAACACAAATGCACAAGTTAATACAGACACCGAACATTGATTTCCAGCATTCAAGACTCCGTGACCCCAACTTGAGACATCCAAAATCAAATATAAAATCACAACAGATATGCTGGCACGTTACCTGTATTAGTGTAAGGAGCTGAGGATGGAGCATCTGTGACTTCTTTCTTACTGCTAGAATATGCCAGGCTGAAAACATCACGAGATTTTGCCAAGCAACCAGCTGTGGAGGTTTGCGCCACTGGCTCCACAGCAGACGCCATCGCCTCCCCTTCAAAAAGTCCCCAAAAAATACAGAAACAATGCAAAACCAGAAAAGGTCCCTGCACCTAAAAGATTCGAGACCTAAAACTTTAGAGAGCCTTAATACCCTGAGAAGGCAGGTAGCTGCTCTAATATTCCAGAGACCCTTTGAGCCTCATTGAACGTCTGAACGCAAGTGGGTATCTAAAATTCTTCACCCCAACAAACAAAACCCCCATGTCCAACTGCATTGACAAAACTCTGGCATGAAAAAGAAGGAAAAAGTGCATTGCAGGCCTACAAAAACTGTCTGAAGGAGACATATAATTAAAAAAGGGAGAAGCCTATAGAGGCCTCTCAGCCTAATTATCACTGGCACCACCAAAATAAAATCAACGTAGTTTCTTTTTTTTTTTCAAAAAGGAAACCCAGTTGCGTAAATCGCAATTAATGAAGTGGGTAACAAGCCGTTAGAAGTGTAGCGATCAAAGAGAAACCCAACAGAATTTTTTTTAATCTGGACAGGATCTCGAGATCCACGCAGAGCGACAGAGAAGAAAAGAGGGGATCAAGACAAGGGGGTTTTAGAGTCCTTGTAATTATTATTACTCAGGAAAATGAAAATATCATAGAAAGGAAATCAACGTTCCCAGCTCCCCAACCAAATGCACAGGACTCGGCTTAAAAGATGGCGTTACAGAGTTGTAAACTAACAGATTTTATGCCCCCTCCATTTACAGCAGTTACAAAGAAATACAAGTAAAAGATCTATCAATGCCATTCATGCACGTAACCAAATGGATCCTTTCATAGATTTTTTTTTCTTTTAAGCAGATAATGAAGATGGATGATGACCATGATGATGATGGCAGTGCATGTATGATTTGTGATGACCGTTAAGAGTCGAAATCTCCCGCGCAAAAATCAAATAGAAATGCATAAACTTTTGTGCTTTGCACGTTTGCCTATGTGTGGATTCTTCTTTTCTATTTAATGAAATTGAAGATACACTGCTTTACAGAATTTGAATTTATGAGGCGTGAGACTTTAACTACAGTCATTTGTTTCAAAGGTTTCTGGTCCACAAAAAGTGTGGTGCTGATGCAACCTATTTTGTTGTCTACAGTATTTGTATGGTTTAATTATTGTTTGGTGGGCGATTCAGCTCTTGTTGCCATGACTGTGATTGGGGAATATCTGCATGCGATTTGAATAAGACAAATGGTGTTTGAAAACCTCCTTTTCAAGTAGGAGAAGTGGGAGATTGTTGAATAAACCCCTTTAGTGGGTCTGACCATTCTTAAGAAATTATTAGTTATAAATTAGTTATGAATAGCGTAGAGTTGAAAAGTTCATTTTTTTTTCCATTGGTGAGCATTTAAAAAGTAGTCAGGTCTTCACAGTAACAATTATGTATTAGACAACTTGATGGTTAGACTTTGACTAGCAACAAATATTCATTTTTCCATCTCAAATTTATATATATTTTGTTTTAATATATTATGTTGAATTAGTTCGGGGATTTTACTAATGCAAATCTTTAAATGTATTACAAAGGACGTTATTTTAATCATACAAGACACTAACACATCAGTCAAACATTAATGCAATCATACAAGACACCAACACACCAATCAAACACTAGTCTAATCATATGGACAACACCTCACTAGATAGGTCCTATTGCCTACAAGCTTGCCTCAATTAGCTCAAAAGTGGAACATAAAAAGTAGAGCTCAAATCTAATATTGCCGCCCCTCCTAATCCCCTTAGTCCACCAAAATCATCATAGTCATCAAAATAAGCATGCTCCTCTCACCTTCTTTTTTCTTTTAGCATATACTTTAATGAGACAATCTCAACTATCTATTTTTTAGTTTAATTATGAACCAAAAATGATGTTTAAACTAGTTGAATGTGTTTTACATTTGTATTGTAAGTTAAACTAAAGAATAGTCAATAATGGCATAGTGTGATGGTTACTTGTGGTGCTGTGATTCTTGCCACGAAGGTTTAAACCCCGATTTGGTTGTTATTGTTGAGTGTTCATGTGGGAATGAGGTTCCTTGTATGTGACCTCATTGGTTCATAGCTCTAGTCAAAAGTGTTTACTCCCAAATTTAAAAAAAAATATATTAAATTAAACAATAACGAAAGGATTGTTAAACACACATAGCTAAATACTTTTTTAATCCTTCCAATTTGGTAAATCGAACATTCTTACACAAAATCCTTCTTTTTCAAAACTAAAACAAAAAATTATTGTTGCCCTTCTATCTTTATTACACTCGAAGTTAAGGTTTAGATTATCTTCTCACATTTTAATAGGTAACACACCCTATTCTTTCATTTGCCTTATTTTCCTTTTCCTTACTAAAATAAATAAAATCTTATATTTAAGTTCTTCCTACTAACCATCTTCTTTATTGCAATAAGGGTTCAAAGATAAGGTTTTTTTTTTCTCCTTTGCACTATTTATCTCTTTCCTCTAAACTAAACACCAAATACAAGTCATAGCTCTTATTGTTTCCCTCATAACTAGTTATTTTTGTTTAGGTTTCTTACATTTCATGTTGACCTTAATCAAACACTTTAACCCTCCTACTAATAAGGATTCATAATGGTAAATATAACACATATCATGATACTTAGGATAAATATGTATAGGCGTGAATTTGCACCCCTTACTCAAATTCCCCTTTTACACTTCCTCACCTTAGAAAACCAAATCCGAAGGCAACAATCCACATCAGCCCACTGCCTTCATTCCACTTAGCATATGTCTTTCATGTCGATAGAAGAATAACTATCAAGGACGCCCGCATAACGTGCAAACGATCACGCAGCACGCTTATGTCCCTAACGGATTCCTACGTTTGAAGTTGTCAGAGGCATTACACTTCCCATTGGGGTCAGTTTGTAACACCCCTATTTGACCAACCGGCCCAAATATGGCCTTTTTTCTCATCCCACCTTCAAAAACACTCTTCCTTCATGCATTTGATCTTCTAAGACATCTTCTTCACAGCTTTTGAGCATTTCCAAACATTCTCTTAGCATCCATCACTCTCAAGCAACACTTTGGCACTCCATAGCAACAACAACAACACTCTATCAACTTCGTAGAGCAAGTGTGGAACAACACCATTGCAGCAGGGGCTTGAGTCCTCCCTTTCTCTCCTCCATTAGCTAGTGAGCTCTTGGTGGAGGTGGTAAGCATTTTCACTCCTCTCCTCTACGATTTGGTTGAGTGGCACATTACTGTTTTGTAGTGTTTATTGTGTTCTTTACTTTCATTCTTCCTTTATCATATCTTTCTCCATTGTTGCTATCTTGGCTGTCTGTGGAGGTGGAAACACCAAAGTGAGAGTTTGAATGAGGCAGTTCCCTATACAGCCCCCCAACAATTTTCCTCTTTCTTGTATGTAGGTGGACGTGTATTTGGAGCTAGCTGGCGAACAGGGTCTTTTGTGAGATCATTTTCGTCACCTTAGCTTTAATATATTTACTTTATCATATTCGCTTGTATATCTATTACTTTATAGTTCTATTTTGTTCCCTTATAAACCATTAGCTAGGTTGTCAGCTTGTTTTCTAGCAGTTCTAACCGTACTTTTAGTCCTCTGGTCATACAAACGCCAGTGCACTTAAGAGATGCCAGTGTGTCGTGTTGTTGTCCTAGAACCACGCTTTCATCCTCGAGCAGAGAGCTACCTGAGGCATAGTGTTGAACCTGAAAACTGGCTTGCCTAGCCCCATTTTGAGTTTCAGGTTTGCAAAATGATTGAAGGACCTTATAGTCTGCATCATTCTCGTCCCTCGTTTCAAAACACCCCTTTAAAGTGAGGTAAGTTAGGGTAGCCTTCCACTCTTGGCTCTTCATGACCTGGGGCCTTAAACGTGGTTGGTCCCCCTCTCTTATAAAATATATTTCACACAATCTATACTTTATCTCATGTGTAATTAGAAATAACTTAAAATATGATATATTCCACCTCACTTGTCTCCTACATTTAGATTATTGTAAATTAGTGTGTAGTAGAGCCTTTTTATGATATGTTGGTTTGGGTATCTTTCTAATCTATTTATAACTAGGTTTATTTTTTATAGGCTCATTTTGACAAATCTATTTTTAGAGGCTTCCTAGGAAAATTTTAATAGAACAATTGTGTTTAGAGTGATCAACAAGTTAGTTTTGTATTTTATTTCATCTAAAGCAAACACCCAAAGGTTGATCTATCAAGGTTACAAGCTTTTGGGTTTTATATGCTTTTATGTACCCTTTCTATAAAGCATGCTAAAGAAAATCCAAGTTCACCATTGCATTTGGAGAGGCCAAAAACCTAAGGATTGCCTATCAAATCATCTAATCAGACAAGTTTTCTTAGAGCTTCAAATCTTGTTTACCTATTTCACGTCATATAAACTACACGTAAGATAAGAAATAATAGTACCTAAGTGTCACCACAATGTCACCCATACTCTACCATCATTATACAACGTCACTAAAAGTATATTTTATCTATCATCAAAATAATATTTCATTTCTCACCAAGATAATACTCACTAACACTAGAATATTTTGTCAAGTCTACACACCTAAATATTCCTTGCAACACCACCCAAACACTAGCTTGCCACCTACTAACATTAGCACCATGTCAACACTCTACTAACAACTTATATAACACCACATCAAATATTCCCCATTATCAATTGACATGTAAACACCACACAATCATGTCATATAGTTTACTCTACAATATTAAGACCCTTGTCATCTTGTGGATTAGTGTGATGTCATGATGATATCAACACTTGTATTGGCCCTTTTCTCACCCTTTCAAAGAAATTTATAAAAATGATCATCATAAAATTTGACCCATTTATCTCCTTTTTTACTTCTTATAATCATTGGAGAGATCTTTTTTTAAGTCGTCGCATCATGGTATAATCTATTTCATTAAACAATGTCATTTTTTATATAATTTCCTATTTTCATTCCTCTTATTCATTTTTATTCAATGTGAGATGGATATAACATTCCAATTTATTTAGAATTACATATGCAATAAAATAGAAACTATAAGAAATATAATTATCATAAGTACTAAGTTATGTGTACAATTAGGAATTCTTACAATTCACCCACCCCTTGTCTTTATCTTCTTTTGCTAGTGGATTCCTTTGATTCCCTTACCTACCTTTATAAAAAAATCAATGACACCCTTTTTATTGCAAGCTCATCTACAATCACCACCAACTTTTTCAACACATGCTTTCCTTCTTTGATCTACATGAATTATTTTGTCTTGATAGTCTCATAGATTATTTGACCAATCATTCCATGTCTATTTGTTTCCTTAATATTTATGACCACATTTTAAATTCCCATATGTCTTGTATTCCATATTTGTTGGCGTAGACACTAAAATCTCACATATGCTCATCTTTATATCAACACCCCCATCTCAATATCTAAACTATAATCACTCATCCACTCATTAAACTAATTCATCTTACCATTAATTAATCTATTTATCAAAAATATGATTAAATAATCTTTATTATTTAATTAAAATAAATAAATCATTTTCACATAGATATTTAAAAAATCTAAATAAATATATAGTATCCACAAATAATTTAATAAAAACCATGATTTACATCTCATAGTTAACTAATCAATCAATTTATCTAACTCATCAATCAATTTAGTTAGCAATTCAATCAAATCGTTTAACGCATTGATTAATTCAATTACCTCATGCAATCAAATCACTTAATGCATCAATCGATTCAATTAACTCTTGCAATCAAATCAAATAACTCATCAATCAACATGACTAACTCGTTGATCAAAATAATTAAATAATTCAATTAGACAAGTTAAGTAGTTAATTACCTCCATGCAAATGAGTAATATTTTCTACCTCTCCACATCCATTCCATCATCAATGGGGGTAACTCATTATCCAAGATAAAATTATGACAATTCATCAATCATCAAACATCTTTAAATTGAGATCAAATCCATCATTTCATCATCCCAATTTGGAGCAAGTATATGTTGTCAAAGTAATCAACAAACATTATATCATTTGTCGAGCACATCCATTTTTCAAAAGGAAATATATTTTGGTTTCAATTCATTATGTTTGTGCAATTCATCTTTTCACTCTATTAGAGGTAAGTATGTGATTCAATTTGAAGTCCATATTTTAATTTTTTTAAATATTTATTTTTCTTCTGAATTTCACTACTTATAGTTGCCAAGTACCAATAGTATTACAAATGGTATTATACAACCTTATATGATATCATCTTATGCCATAAAGGGTTTGTGATATGTATAAGAAGAGTTCCACATCTTATAAAGATACAAAAGAAGACTATGCAACATTGCACACTCTACTAAGGGCCTAATGTTACTACATATGGATATTAGACACTTTGTAGAGGGATAGAAGAGGTGGTGTGGTATCATCCAATCTTTGCACATATCATTTGGGCCCATAAATGGGTCATGTAGCCCTTAAATAATCTTAAACACGCCTTAACATCCCTAAATAAGCTATAACAAAGCTAAATATAAAAAAGGGAAATGTAAATACATGGGAAGAGGCTGATTAAGAGTATTTATAAAAAGATATAAGTAAATAACATCATGGAAAGGCATTAAGAAGTTATATAAGGAAGAGAAGATATATAGAGAGAAAAGATATAATGAGATCATATATGTGGGAGATATATGAATGGTGTATAAATATATCTATGTTTAATTTTATATTTTGTGTGCTTGCATCTCACTAATTTGTAATCTACCACACATCTTTAGATCCTCTTCATTATTCATCACATTAGGGTGCCCCTGTTGCCACAATATTGTGTCTCACTTTTGGGACTATTGGTGTGAATAAGTCTTGTACCTAGTTTATTCCTTTACTAGGGACTTAGGGGACTTAATTCACATGTTAAGTTTACTTAGGATATTAGTTGTATCTTCTAGAAGTCTTAGTTGTCTTATCTAGACTTTACACTTTCCTAGGTAATTATGAGTTAGTTGTCTCACGTGATAGGATTAAGACACTTGTCATGATCTTGTTTAACCCTATCACTCATCCTTGCCTTTATAAGCAAGGCATCTCTAGCATATTTTGTATTGCATAGATCATATTGCAATCCTTGTTTGGTGGAATAACATCTTCCATTGTTGCTTTTCTCTATTTTTTGTGGAGGTTATTTGGTGTTGCAAATTGAAGATCTTGGGTTGATCACCTCAATAGGAACATGTTGATTTTTTCCTGAAATCACTTTTTTTAGAAAAACTAATGATTTAAGCCTTGAGAGGTTCCATCTAAAGGGTTTTAATTAAAGAGGGATAGATAAGACCCCCTTAGATCAACCCCCCTTGGATAAAACCCCTATAGTATTAAATCATACCCACAATGGAGTCTCTTTCACACCTATCAAAATGTTGGCAAAAAAACACTTTTTCTTTACCTTTTGAGGGATTAAATAATGTCATTTAGAATTTATATTTTTCAATATTTTAGCCCTCGAAACAAGCTTTCTAACAAGTATAGTTTTGATATGTTTTCATTTTGTCTGTATTTAATTTTCATTTTTTACTAAACATAGGTTTTTCTCCAAACATCAAGCTCTTCGTTCTACAGAGGTGGACAAATAGTAAACCATTGTAAAAAAAAAATTCAAAAAATACCCTTTCCATAGGTATTGATGCCCTTGTTTCACTAAAAAAAAGGATTTTGATATATACACAACAATTTAGGCTGGACGACACACACGTATGTCCAAATTATAGTTATAGTGACTTCAAAAATTAATTTTAAAAAATGTAATAAAAAATTATGAAAAAATATCCTTGTCCTAGATATTGATGTTGAGAATCTATATTTCAATAATTAGAATTTGATCCTTTATAGAAAAAAAGTTACGTTGGATGACACAAAGGTTACTTTTTGAAAATGTTGTTTTTTGTTTAAAACTAGTTATTAAAGGAGATTTTGAAAGATTCATGATTTATTTCATATTTTTTAAAAATATATTTAGAACTACACAGAAGTTGCCACAAATTACTATTTCACATCATCTTCAAATTCTTAATGATTTAGCTTCTATAGGTCTCAGAAGATAAAGATTTTGTTGAAAATATTGGTGTAAATGTCCATCTTGGGAAAAAAAGTGAGACACAGTGTTGTGATTTCACCCATGTATAAACCATAACACAATGTGGAATAGCTCAAATCTTTAGTCTACACGTTCTTGTCAATATTTGATTGTGTTGTTGAGACCTAATAGGTGGTGGTAAGGAAAGGACCAAACCTTGGGAAAGTTTTGTAATGCGAATATTTTTATAAAGAAGTGATTATATGGTGAAAGGAAGTTATTTTAATGTTGTGTGGTAGCACACAATAGGTACTAACCCTTGGTGAGGGGTTTAGGCACCTAGGGGATGACAAATGGAAGGAGGGTTGTTACCCAAAAAGTAGAATAATGAAGATATTACTGGGAAGATTATAATGCATCTTACCATAAAAGAACTTGTTGAGCCTAATATTGTAAAGATACCATCTAGGCTAGGGGTAGCATAGATGGGTCACATCCCATCCCATAGATATATGTATATAGAAAGATATGAATGATAAAAGTTGTACATGTATATGAGAGAGTGAATAGATGAATATATGTAAGAGCTTTGTATGAACTTGCATATGAAATGTATAAGGACTATATGTAAGAAAGGAAGGAAATAGGCAGTGTAGGGTCATAACAAATTTTGCTTGTTTGGATTTTTTTTATTGGACAAAATAACAAAACTAATGATGGACATGAGACATTTAATATTATTTTTTTGTTTATTTCTTCCTGGTATGTTAAAAAAAAAAACTATGCAGTATCGATAATGTGAATATTGTAATAAGGATTTTATTAATTATTAAATAGTTTTGATGTTATTATTAATTATAAAATAGTTTTAGAGGCATAAGTGTGGAACGCACATGATTGGCTATGGGGAATAGTATAATTCCTATTTTGTTTTGGGGTATTATTATATATTTTCAAGAAAGAGGAAGAGTTGGTTACTGGGAGAAGAAGAAGAAAAGAGATGGGAGGAATGGCAACAACGATTTTCAGGAATGAGAAAAAGAGCGAAGGAAGGTGACTGGACGAGTAGCAAGCAAGGGAGATTACAATTTAAAAAAAAAAAAGAGGTAAGACACCTGGTTCAAGTGATGTTTTTTCTCATAAAAGTAATGAAATTAGATTGTTAATGGAATTGAAAAAAAAAATGTTTTGTGCTCAACTAATAAACTAGAGCTCTATGTGAGCCTCGAATTGGTGAAAACTATGATTTGTTATGTGTGAGCTCAAAACCTTGCTGTGTGAGCCAGGGTGAGCTCGAGGGTGGTTGGGTGGAGAGCTAAATAATAGAATTGATAGTTCCAAACAACATAATGGAAATAAATCATTTACTTCAATCTCTTATCTAATTTTTTTTATACAATAAGGGTTAAATACAGTCAATTGTGTTGATAGAATATTCTCAGTTGTGTAAGTCTGTAGATCAGTGATTCAACTCAACTAGATTGGCTGGCTATTTCCATTAATTAACCTCAGGGAAGGAAGAATAAATATATGGGACATTACATCAAGTTTGAAGTAGTGCCTTCCAAAAATTTCATTTTGAGATGATGCCTATTAAGATTAATTGGTCCTAATTTGATGCACTATTATTCATGAAAGCACCTTGATCAACACAAAGGCTTATCATCACCAATTTGAAGATTTTAGTCACACTTCAAGGTTGAAGGTTTTTAGAAATGAGGATGTGCATTTCCTATCTTATAAGTGCTATGATATAATTTGGTGGATAGGGTTGAGGAGAATACCAAAAGTATCTCATCAGTGGGGAGGTGTAATTATTGTCAAGCACATGACTGACACAAATGATCAAAAAAGGAGAAGATATCTCTATAGTTATAATAACAAGGAGGTCACATATTTTCTAACTTTAAGCTTTATTACTCTTGAATACTATTACTATTGTAGATCATCACTTTATGACTCTCTTTTATATTATTTACTCTATATGGAATTCTTTATAGATTTCCCATGTTAGACTTTGGGTCACACGATTGGCTTGCTTAAGGTACATCCTTAATGGAGGAAGTATTAAGCGTGATCTTCAGTTAAGGTACAAGTGTTACATCTTATTCAAGAGAAAATAATTTTAAAGGAAGAATATAAAGTATGCTTTGTAAAAGGTAAATAAAAATCCATTATGTGTTAAGAATAACAATCAATAAAAATAAAAATAGCTCAGTTTGTGGTCAGTCTTGCAATTGAATGTATCAAATGTTTTTTTAGACATTGCAAAACTGGGAATGTCAATAGTTTGAAATCTATTGGTAGAATGTTCTCTTTGGAAGGGCATGATGTCAAAGTAACCATATTCTTTGTTATAAAAAAAATATCAAGAATGAAGCATACTATTGAATTCCCTTCTTAACTTGCTCACTTGCCAGTCTGTGAATGCATGTTTTGTTGTAGCACTTCACTATTCAGTAATGTATTTATTAACTCCAACCATTAATAGCTATTGGAATCAATCCTAAGAAGTTATATTTGTGGGATTCGATGCCTGGGAGCTCATACAGGAGTTCATTGTGCTTTTATTTTAGGATTTGTGCACTGGTTTAATGGAAAGAAATTCTAATTCTCTTCTATTGGATATTCTTTGTATATGTTCTACATTGTGGTGGCTGACTGAAAGTGTATTTTGATTAATTCATTTTGGAACAGCTGTAATGTAATAAGATAGAAAGATGAAATTATTGCTTCAACTCATTTATATATATGGATGATGGATAAATTTTTGTTGCTTAAAATCAAACTTGTCATCATCTATCAATAACTAATGTATTTCTTATATATATATATACAGTTTTAGCAAGCAGGGTCTACAAAAGGATATTCCACTTGGGATTTATTCTTAACCACCTTTAAATTTTTGAAGTGAGTAAATTACCTTGTAATGTATTAATGCTATAATCATCGATTTTATTGAGTAGGCATTACAGGCAAAGTATAGGGGAAGATATATATTGTACCCTTTTGAACATGATTAATATAATAATTATAGAAATTCCATCTAATTGAGGTTATATTTCAATATGTGAATATCTATTTAAGTTCTCCATGTGTTTGAATCAAAAAGTGCTTACCTTTATATTATTGAGTCTGAGGTATAAGCTACAACACTCAGAAGGTACTTAGGGCTTAGAACTTCAGTTTTTGTTTTGCTAGATTTATTGCTAACATTAGTTTTGTTGTTGGGACCATGGTTAGATGATATAAAGGATAGTACCACCCAAAAATTTAAAAATTTAATTAGACACAAGGAAAGAAAAGAAAATCAAAGAAGATATAAAATATGTGGAACTATCCTCTTAGTGCTTACCCTGTGAGAGGGGGTTAAGCACCAAGGGGGTGGAGAATGGAAAAGGGGGGAACATTTTGGAAATGAACCTTAAAGAGATGTGACCGATAAAGAAAATATACCAAATAACTATCATGGGAAACAATAAAAGGACTAATGAAACCCCAAATCAATCACACCCCCAGAAAAAGCAAATAAGACAACTTTGAGAAATATTAGAGAAAAAATTGAATTGGCAAGAAAAATAAGCATGACAAGCCCAAATAGAGAAGAGAAAAGACAACAACAAAGGATTGAAAGAGAAGAAAGACACCACAAACAAATAGAAATTACAAAGAGAATGAGGATTAAGTGTACTAATGAGGGTGTTTCCAAGGGAAAGAGAGAAGTAGATCAAAATGAAGAATGAAAAACTCCAAAAAGATTAGAATTATGCTGGGAAAAAGCAAGACAACTTATAACTAGTATAAGGATAAATATTAATGATTATGTGGAATCTAGAAGATTGCTATTAGGACCTTGCAACACTATAGAGACTCCATTACTAATGCAACCTCTCAAAAGTCCAATAATTCGATTGGACCTATGAAACCTAATCATTAACTTGGATGATAGATTTATGGAATTTTATGAAAACTCTATAGAATACTCCATCAATTCAAGGGGAATATTTAGAAGAATTAGTTAATAGAAGTGTAAGGAAATTAAAAGAAGAAACAAGAAAAAGTAAAGAGAATAGATTGAACTTAGACAAAGAGTTATTCTTACAAACAAATAAATGACACTAAAAAATAAGAAAGTGAAAGATATTTTGAAGAGTCACAACCCCCCAACCAGTACCCATCCCCTCAACCACATAAGATTCTAAGAATTTTGAAAGAAAAGATAACGCAAAGTAAGGAAATGAAAAAGGAAAAAGAATTAGAGTGGGAAGAAATACTTGAAAAATAATATTTTGATATAAAGTTAGCAAGAAACAAGGGTAGAGAGCAAAAACCCTATATTGTTAGAAAGATAAAGAAAGAGAAACAAGAAAAACCTAGTCCACAAATTCAAAAATTTGGAATTGGAGAGAGAAAAGACAAGATGGAATCCTCAATCAAGATCCCCATATTTGGAAAAGATACCATAGAAGTCGCACAACACATATACTTACTAGAATCCCTATGGGAAAGATAGGATATCGACGAGGATAAACCAAAATTATTTGACTTTGTATCCTCACTCAAAAAATAGGCATTAGATTGGTATAAGAAGACCTATCCTAAATGTGGGAAGAGTTGGAATGAAGTAAAATAAGATTTTCAAGCTAAATTTTACACTTCGGATATCCCAACAAAGAGTGTGAGCAAAATGAGGGACCTAGTTCAAAGAGAAGAAGAATTAGTAAAAGCATATGATAAAAGATTAAAGAATTTTTGTCACAAACTAGAACCCCTCCCTGAGTGACAAAAGATAGAATGGTTCATTTTCATGGATTATAGAAAGATATAAGAGCATATTTGGGTGGTAGAATATTCAATACCTACACAAACCTAATCACCATGGCCTACCACATTGAAGCCCAAACCTGGTGTAGACCTCAAAAGGATGGCATAAAAGAAAATATTGAGAAGTTACAACTAGCGGTAGAACAAATAACTATACAAAACTCAATTTTAACAAGTGGTGAAATAAAGAAAAATAAAAGAAATTTGGTGCACATATTGCTCAGAGGAAGGTCACATCCAAAATGACTATCCTAAAACTCAAGGACAAAGGATTGTTGTTGCACTACATGTAGAATTAAAGATAATTTCGACTAAAATAAACTTAGTGCCAAGAATGGGATAGTTACCTCACTGAGGGCTATCCTGCAAACTAATTTCAAATTTGAAACACATAGTATTATCCTGATCCTAGATGTCCTATGAACCACAACTATGATGCAAACATAGATAGAAGCATGGCATATATCAAGGGACTAGTGGAAATACCTCTATATGATGCAAGTTAAAACCACCATGGAGAGACAACATAAGTGTATATGCGCTACAAAATAACCCATCACAAGACTACATGGGAGATAGCAGACAATTTAACTACAAAGGAGGGAAGCGTGGGAAAACAATTTCCAAAGAGTGATACGCGTGTTACAACTATGGTAAAGTATATCATTACACCATTGAATGTTGGGAAAATAAGAGAAGAAAATTTCCTTTTATGGATATCATTCATATGATATATTTACATGTGATAAGGCATAGCAATATTATCATAATACAACACACTCAAGAATTGATGGTCTACAAGACAACAAAGGAGCTAGATTGATTAGAAGAGTACCGCAAGGAGTAAAAAGATGCTAGATAATAGATAACTAGTCACAAATTTATCAAATAAAGATTATTTCAAATAAGAGGAAACCATTGTAAACAAATAGAAAGAAGAAATCTGGAGCAAAGAAGAACAAAGCTACAATATTATCTAGGCAAGGAGCCGATACTAAAAGATATAAACAAAAAGAAATTGAAAAAATTATTGAAGAATCAAAATTGGAAAAAGAGTATGACCACTTCTGACCAAATAAGAAACAACATGATATAATAGCGGAAAGGAAAGGAAATAAAATATAAAATAATGAAATGGATAGCATATTTTCCAAATGAGCAAGTGATGATTTTGAAGAGTTTAGCATCATTGGATCAACAGAAAGATCTTTTAGTAAAATTGAAACAGTTAGGAAAATATTGGAATAAACAAAAACAACAAGTACATCATATTGCAAAAGATCAGAATTGGAAGAATGGTCCTCTTTTAATTACTGCAAATCTTAATAACAATAAAATAGAAACATGTCATGATAGATCTAGGTGGGGACCTCCAATATTGTTCAACAACCACTTGGAAAGCTAGGTGGATCTAAGCTCATTAGGAGGAACACTGAATATCAACTTAGTAGAGCCGGTTCTAGCATGGAGACACTAGGGACATGGAAAAATCTGGAAGTTAACATAGAAGAATTGCACAAATTATTGATTTTGAAATTGTTGAGATGAAGGAAAATTTTAATACCTTTATAGCCCTACTAGGATTGAGATGGTTTGTGGATTCTAATGGGATAGTAGACTCTAGGAAGGAAGAAATCTCTTTGGAAAATAAGAATAGAATAGTTCAAATTCCACTAGGATGCAAAGAATCCAAAAGTTACGTAGAAGAAACAAATGTATGGCCAATTTAATCCATTTCCAAAATTAACCCTACTACATTACCACAACATAAAATATACGGATTCAGAAGGGTATTCATCATATAAATCCACTTACCCACTATATTGTTGAAAATTGTCACCTTTAACAATTTCACATTATGTTTTGGCCCCCTAAATTATTGAGCCTAATTGACCCCATAATGTCCTAAAATTATGTATTTTGGAGCCCATTTGTACCACTTTTCAATAAATTACAAGCATTGAATAAATGCACCTAGTTCATGTGTTACCCCCAACACTTAATGTCCTGGAAGTCTAGGCCATGACCCATACGCCCTTGGGCATATGGGTCCCCCTTCTTAGCCAGAACCCATTTTTGGGCATGTTATTCATGGCATTTTAACATTCAAAATTTAAATTTCAAGTGTCGACTTTTGGGAACTAATTTTTAGGTAATTGGATAAAATGCCTATAAATACCTAATATTTTCACCATTTGAAACTAGAAGAGAGCGAGGAAGAAAATTAGAAGGAGAACTCATGATCAAGAATTATTGTCAAGAGTAGCATTATCAATGATTTATTACAACAATTCAAGATCCAAGCATCATGTTAAAGTGTATGTGAGTTCACATTATCAAGTTATCATTGTCTTGTGAAAGCTAACCCCTTTTTATAGGTCTCCAAAGCATTCAAGCATTCAAGCAAGCAATATCAAGAGCTTGAGGTGATGTGTATGACTTCACTCCTTCAAGGAAGCCATTGAAGGGTAGTGAGTTGTAAAACTTTATGATTTAATCATTCCTTCCTATTCATTTATCAATTTTATCAGTAACATTGCCATTCTGGAAGTGGAAACACTTACACGGGGTTTGATTGAGGCAAGCCCCTAAAATGGCCCAACATCTCCTCTCTTTGTGAAAGTGCAAATCCTAGGTTGAAGAGGATTGAAGGAATCTTGAAGATAAATTATTCGTTGTTGCATTCAAATCTGTACATCTTGTCAACAAATGAAAACTCACTTACAAAATTATCTAATGGCATTCTAACAATTTTGCAGATGGAAAACAAAATCTCAAATTCAACATCGGAGGACTCCAAAAGTTGATCAAGATGCCCCTAAGAAGACCTAGATGCCCTTGGGAGTATATGTCCTCTTAGGCACATTGAAATTAATTTTTTAAGTAGGTACATTATCCTTTGCACTTCTTAGATCTAGCAAAAATTGACCATTTTTGTTTATCAGTTGTCGGGATCTTACATTTCTCATATTAGGTCATATAGCATAATCAGGTTAATCATTCCAAATCATTTCCAACCCATTCCCTTCTTCAATTAGATATATATCCAAGTCTGATTGGCTCACCTACATGGTTGTAAGTCAATCTAATCACCTTATTGATCTACATCTTAATGTAACTTGGAAAAAGGCCCCTTACATCCTAGGTTCTTTGTATTTAAGACCTAGGATCACCTTTTTCTATATTAAACCCATGACAACCATAAAAGAACAATAAAAAGGATAAAAAATTCAAAACACATCAACCATATCTAAATGGAGATATCACATATTAAATTTCCAAGGCTTTTCAGAGTAGGCAATGTAAGAATATATAGCAAACATAGAAAGAACATTTCAAATTGAAACCACTAGGATCACCACCCTTTAAGAAACTTTGGTATGCATCACAACATGTTGGTGGCATACTCGCAAGTATTCTATTCCCCCATGGCAAGAATTCTAGATCTTAATCAAGGCATGATATCTAAAAGAAGGCAAATACAAGCTCATTCTTAAATATAAAGGAGTAAATACCCCATAACATATTCAAATGTGCATCCATGTATAAGGAAAAGATGGAGAATATGACCACCGATTCTATATTCAAGTTATATTCTATTGGACCCTTACACCAATAGTCCAAACTTGGTACATCAATTAGGAAAGACAAGGAGAAAATAAGGATAGGAAGGAAATCCAACATGACTTCATCCATACATTTTCCTTTTGGAACAACAATAAACACATATGTATTGTATTGAGAAAAAATAAGGAAATTATATTCACACTAGTCCCAGAAAGTACTCATTCCCAATAACCAACAAGCCCACCACCTTGTAGCCAAGGAATTTGAAAACTAATTGAATGGATGGACAAACAAACACAATCGGTACCAAACCGATGTTGTAAAATACAAAATCACATGAAGATCTAGACTGAAAATTCGAGATCAAGATGGAAGAAGGAACAAGGGAAATACAAATGAACAAAGAACCTAAAGAATAATACTATAACCAACCCCTCCAATTAAGAGAATAAAATATAGCCCGTAAAGGAAATCCTAAATTGGAAAAACTTGGGGATTATTGGGATGAATCACTCGCATCAGTCACTGAAGTATTGAAAAAATATGAACTATTTCTATGAACATTTATAAAGATGAAAGGCATAAAATAAAAAGTTGGGGTAATGAAAATTTAGCTAAAAGAGGGAACCAAACCACACCAAAAAATACCTTACCGTCTCAACCCTAACATGAAGAAAAGAGTCAAGATAGAATAGACAAAATGATAGCGGTAGCAATTATTAAACCAATGGAAGGTTCTAAATGGATTAGCCCAATGGTATTAAAAAATAAAAAGATTGAAGAAACCTGGATATGCATAGACTTTCAAGAACTCAATAATGTCTGCATCCACGACCCCTTCCTTACTCCCTTTACTGAGGAAATACTTGAATATTTCACAAGGAGAGAAATCTATTCATTTATTGATGGATTTTTCAATTACCATAAAGTCCAAATCAAGGAGGAAGATCAACCTAAAATAATATTCACTATGGAATGGCAATCATTCTATTGCATAGATGATTTTTCATTGCACCAAAAGATCAACTTGTTAATGCTCGATACAATCGTTAGAGTTAATGAATCCACAAGAGGCGGTTAAGCCATGTCACGAACCTGTGTGCTACACTGCACAACACAAGAAGAACAAGGGTGCACACTTTGCAACAATCCCCCCAACAAAAGTGATGGGTTTGAACCCGTGACCTAGGCTCTGATACCAATTGTTGCATGGATATTTATTGTTGCATCAAAAGATCAACTTGTTAATGCCTGATACAATCGTCAAAGTTAATGAATCCATATGAGGTGGTTAAGCCATGTCAAGAACCTGAGTGTTGCATTGCACAACACAAGGAGACCAAAGGCGCACACCTTGCAACATATTCATGTATATTGTCATGCCTTTTAGATTGAAAAATGCCCCAAAAATCTTTAGTAGGATCATGGTAAACACATTTAAAGAGTATAAATGACTTCTTAGAAGTTTACCTAGATGACTAGACTATATATGGATTAGTCAAAAACCGCATTCAAGCCCTTTAAACCATGCTAGAAAAATGCAAAAGTATGCAAATTTCAAGAAATACATTTTTGCAATACCTTTTTGGTGCGTTACTAGTGTACATCATATGTAAAGAAGGACTAATGATCGATCCAATGTAAGTTGCTTTAATTCTGACATTACCTCCAACCAAAACAACCCCAATGGTTAAAACATTTTTAGGCTAATACAAAATATCATAGGAAATTTATCAAAGGATATACCAACCTAGCAGCCCCTTTAGAAGAACATAAGAAGAAATATAACAAAGCTATCATATGGACTGACCAGTCTCAACAATCATTTGACACTTTAAAACAAAAAAATAGCAAATCCCATCCTCATATATTTGAATTGGTCAGTACCCTTCCATGTCCATTTCGATGACTCTAGAATAGCAATAGGAGAAGTTTTGACACAACCATGAGGAAATAAGGACCACCCATTGGCTTTTCTAGCCATAAACTTTCCCAAGATAAGAGAAATTACATTACCACAGAAAGAGAGGCCTTACCCATGGTTTACCATTACATAAATTTTGTCACTACCTCCTATCTACACCATTCAAATTTTACATTGATCATGAACCTTTGAAATTTCTCCTAAAAAATACGACCATACAAGGAAGAATATGTCATTGCTTATTATTATTTCAAGGATTCAATTTTAGTATAATGGTTAAAAAAGGAAGGAGCAATCAAGGTCTCGATTATTTATTTGAAATTTATACAGGAGAAGAGCCTTGAGAGGTTGAGGAAGAAGACTTACCAAGTACTCATCTATTATGGATAACTGCAGTACCAGAAAAATTTCATGACGTAGCACAACTACTTTCTATAGAGAAATACCCCATAGATATGACAACACATGATAAATAAGTGGTGTTGCGGAAATCCCTCCATTCACCTTAATTGAGGGAGCATTATATAAATGAGGAAGATATAAAATTCTCTGAAGTAGTTTACAAATATTAAGGGAAGCGCATGAAGGCATTGCAAGAGGTGATAATTGTGGAGACATCACCACCTAAAAATACTACTAGCCGTATTATGGTGGCCGACCATCTATAAGGATGCCAAAAATTACACCAAATACTATGACATTTGCTAGATAATAGGGTGACCAACTGCTAGAGATGAAATGGGCCATCCAATTTTAGCATAAAGTACCATTTGAGAAATGGGTCATTAACTTCATAGGACCTATAGATCATCTGATAAAATTATCCAAAGCTAGATTTGTTGGAATTATATGCCTCAATCTCACAGGCTGAAACCTCTTAAAGAGCCAAGTCGGTGTGACATCTTTTCTGTTTGGCCAATTAGCAGTTGTACAACCTTGTGAAATGTTCAGGTCGCTGAGACCTTGTTACAGTCTTGCCGAATGGAGCCTATCGCTGTGACAATTTCTATCTCTCACTGCTCGGGGAGATCTTTGGCCGACAGTTTGGTTCCTTGTGATGGTCGGGGAGATTCATAGCGACTGGAGTCATCAGAGTAACTCATATGCTTTGGTATGAAGTCTTGTCGATATGGAAAGTCTCGCCAATAGTTATGCACTCAGAGTCATCATAGTAACACATAAGGGTCCGATAAGAACTCTTGGTGATGGGTGTTTGTCTCACCAATGCTGTGGGATGTTGTCGGTATGACTCCTGGTGAAGGATGATCTTTGGGTGACTTGAAGACTTCGATATTACCTCTCAGTGATAGCGGTAAGTCTTGCCGACATTGCTACATGTGTTTGTTATCGGGTGTCTTCAGTGAGACTCCTAGCGACTAAAGTCATCGGTGAAAGGTGTGAACATTTGGTATTACCTCTCAGCGATAGCCTAAGTCTTGCCGATGAGTGTTCTTTTTGGTATGACTTGAAGGGCTCAGTATGATCTCTTGGTGGATAGCGATAGTCTTGTCGATGGGAATGTTGATGTCTATGTGACTTTGGAACATCGATATGATCTCTCACTAACTAGCGATTGTCTTGGCGATAGTGCTACATGTGATGGATATCAGTATGATGTCTTGGCGATAAGGGGAAGTTTGAGCGATAGCTTGTGAACTCGGTGTAACCTCTTGCCGAAGGTGATGAGTCTGGCCGATATCGACTATTGGGTTTTGTGGCATCGGGGAGACACGATTAGTGTCTCACCGACATGCGAATACATTTTGAACGCCTTTGACCGAGTGAAAGACTATCCTACGTGGTTTGTCTTCGACCAATCAGAGAAGTCGAATGGGAACCATTGGAAGTTAGTCTATTGTGGCCGTTCTATGAGGAAGTTCAACAGACGGGGATGACATGGATATACTCTGTAATTGCAGATGATGTTCAGTTCAATCAATAGTTGGACGATCAGTGTGACGAATGGTTGGATGAACAGTTCGATGAGTGATCAGTGTGAATTCAATTATGAATGTATTGTAACTTGAATGTTCTGTACAAGGTTGGTCTATGATTATGTTGTTGTAAATTGACATCAGAGAGAGTGAAGCTCGTACTTTGTATGTAATTTATGTTACTGTAATACAAAGGGGTTTTTCTTGGTGTGGTGGGTTTTTTCTCCCGTAAGGGTTTTCCCATGTAAATCTGGTGTTCATCTGTGTGCGTTTGTCTCTCTGTTTCTATTATTTCTTTCAAGTGTATCTTAATTGGACTGTAATTGAAAATTTAAAATCACCTCTGCATTCTTCCCCGAGGTTTTGACTTTAGGAGAGTTGTTTCCGCACCTTAGCTTTCCTTACAAGATTCATTATCGTCGGAGTATATTACTTAAATAAATGGGCTAAAGTTGAACCGACTAGGGATCGCACCACATATACTACAACTAGATTCCTATACCATAACATCATTACCAGATTTGGGTGCCTACTTAGTATAACTAGTGACAATGGAAAACACTTTGTTAACAAAATAATAAAGGAATTACTAGATAATTTTATGATCACACATAACCACAATACACCATACCATTCGTAATAAAATGGAGTGAGTGAAGCACTAAATAATATTATACGAAATAATTTGACCAAGATATGATGCAAACAAAATTGACTGGGACATTAAAATTCCTACAGTACTATGGGCATACCACACTGCATAAAAACAAGCCACTAAGCACACTCTGTTTTATCTCTTGTATACCATGAAAGCCATATTTATGGTTGATAACCTCCATAAAACACTAACCTTAAGACTCATTTATGATGAATCAATCAAACACCATCTTGAAGAACTAGATAAACTAGATGAAGAAAGACAATTAGCAACACATCATCTATGGATTGAAAGATGCAAACATAAAGCATGACATGATTGAAATCTCATATCTAAACAATTTAAGGTCAATGATACGGGTTTACTCTATGATAGTAAATTCAAAAAGTAGGGTAAACTCAAATTTAGATGCTTGGGCCCTTATCATATCCATCAAATCCATCAAATCCTTGACTCTGACACAATACAACTCAAAGCATTAGATGGCACCATATTATAATCCTTTGTCAATGGAGCACGATTAGAACACTATCATATTCCAGTACGGTATCATTAACTTGAGGACAAGTCAACATTTTAAAAGGGGGATGATGTTAGCTGAAAAGTAGAATAGTGAACATACCACCAGGAAAATTATACTGCATCTTACCACAAAGAACTTGTGGAGCTTAATATTGTAAAGATACCATCTAGACTAGGGGTAACATAGATGGGTCATGTCCTATCCCATAGATATATAGGGAAAGATATGAATTACATAAGGTGTACAAGTATTTGAGAGAGTGAATAGATGAATATATGTAAGAAATTTGTATGAACTTGCATATGAAATGTATAAGGATTATATGTAAGAAAGGAAGGAAATATGTAGAGTATAGGGGAAGATATATATAGTACCCTTTTAAACATGATTAATACAATGATTATCAAAATTCCATCTAATTGAATTTATCTATCAATATGTGAATATCTATTTATGTTCTTCATGTGTCTAAATTAAAGAGTGCTTACTTTTATATTATTGAGTCCGAGATATAAACTACAACACTTAGAAAGTACTTGGGGCTCAAAACTTCGGTCTATGTTTCCCTATATTTCTTGCTAACAGGGGCTAAAAGGGATCTTGAAAATATGTGACTATTAAGGTTGGTCAAGATTAATCCATTAGGGATGGATACAAATTTTATTGTAAACTAAATTAAAAATACCCATGGCAAAAAGAGGTAACAAGAGAGTGAGGGAAATTATTGAAGAAATTAAGATGGCTTATATAATGAACATGAAAGAGGAAAGAATATTGAAACAAATTCAATGAAGAAAAGACATATACTATAGAAGAATAGAAAAGGCTAAGAAACCCTCTTTCAAGCATTCTAGAAGGGTTGATACTAAGAATTTTGAGATTTCACCATCAAAGAGACATATAGTTATAATACCGATCAATTACAATAACACATATGAGTGCCTAATCACCTGTACCGAAAGAATGAAATAAAAATTGACTAGATTATTAAAATAGGTGAAAGAATATGATGAATATGAGGACTTCATTAAGGGAGGGAAAAATAAAATTAGGGTGAGATCCATATTCTAAACTAGAGCTACCAATCCTTAACATTTTAGTTAAGTGAAATATTTAAACCCCACTTTATAAACTACCTCTAAAATTTAGTGTGGAGTACATTGATGATGTGGTGAGTAGGATTGTGTCTCTAAAAAGGGAGGAAATGATGAAAAATAAAAATTCAAGAAATGAAGAAAAATAAAGGAAATTTAGATGCAAAGGAAATATTTAATGATAAGGAACTTATCATTAACACTATAAAAGAATTCGAAGAAGGATGTTATAAATTCATGTTATTTGATGAAATTTTCATTAGCTAACAATGAGTTAGAAAAAATTGTATCTTAAATTGAAAAGATATAATGAAGAGGTGAACCCCCCAAGTGTTGGTTAAAGCAAGAATATCTTCTTTTGAAGATATATTTAGTGGACCCTTCCAAATGAACCAAGAGACAAATAAAAAATAATTTGTGGTTATGTGGAGAGATTTTGGGGGAAGGGTTCTTATATATTAAGTTCCCTAGTAATAAAGCAAGAGTGATGAAGTTAGTAAAAATAACAAGAATTTGTTAAGTGCATCAAAAGTGTCATGATTTTTAAGGAGAAAGAACATAAGGATACAAGGACAAGCAACCAAGGCAAAATAAAGCGTGAAGGATAACCCTCATCATCTAAGGCACCTATTACTCTAACAATGAAACATAACCATTTTTAATTCCCCATCTTTGGTAAAGACACCAATGAAGATACTAAACATATATTTGTCCTTGAATCCATCATGATAAGGGGTAGATTAAGAGAAAACTAGACAAATATTTATGATTTTATTGGAACATTGATAGATGAATCCCTCAAGTGGTACATGAAGGAGCACCTTCAACACAATAGGGAATGGGTTGAATTAAAAGATGGGTTTTTGAGTTATTTCCAATCCCCATATGTACCATTGGAGAGTGTAAGCAAAGTGAAATAAATAATATAGAAAAAAGGAGAGATAATAAGGGAATATGATCAATGATCTATTAGAGTGCTGAGAAGACTTAAGGAATTTCTAACAAATAATTAGAGATTATAATGGTTTATGTTAGAATTATAACCTAAGATCAAACCATCCCTAGATGGTAGCATATTTAACACTCATATAGAAGTGGTGGAATTAGCCTCAAGGATATAAGTATAACCTTGGAGAGAAAATGGAAAATATGTCAATGTGAAGATTGAAAAACTAAAATTAGAGTTGGAGTAGCTAAAGACCAAACAAGAGATATTGGCCAAAGGTGAAAACTTTAGAGAATCAATGTTATTCTAGAGAATAAAGATCTAGTACATTCACTGCTCTAATGAAATATATCTTGGGAATGAATATTCAATGTTACAAGGTATGATAAGGGGAGTTGCATGAAGGGTTGAATTTGTAGAGCCACCATGTAGGATAAAGATGTGTATTATGATATTTGAGTGGGATTACCATAAGATGGATGATTAACCATCCTTAATTTTTGTGTCACCAAAAAATGTATATTTGAATTTTTTATGCTCACTTGAGTCTCTCTTTTGGACTTTTACTTGATTTTTCCTAGGTCTAATGTTGTATTGTGGCCAACACGTTCACATTAGGTCTTGAATCTTTATGAATCAGTAAGACTTCTAGGTTGTCTTGTAAAGGTGTTGTGAAGTGTTGTAACCCACTTTCACACTTTTCTAGGACCCTTTCATCATAATTCACCTAAATAGCTCCTTTTTATTACTTACCAAGTCTTATTTCAAAGTGTTGTAAAGTGTTGTAACTCACTTTCACGTATTTCTAGGCTTATCTTCACTAATTCAACCCTTTCTCATGTATAAATGACCCTTTAATACACTTTTCAGTCATTTTTTAGAGTGTTTTTGAGGATACTCCCGTTGGACAACATTTAATGCCCCGTAATTCCTGACAACCACTTAATTTCCTTAAGTGGGACTAAGTTTCCAGTAGGGGCGACTTAATCCTTTTTGGCACAAAACTCAAAATAATTTTAAATTTCTAGCGGGATTTTGTCCTCTAACCCTTAAGGTCAGCCTATGATGTGTTATTTTTGGGAAATTTTAGTAAAATCAAGTATAAATAAGGGTTTTTCTCCTCATTTTACATCCCCCAATCTCTTATAATCTCTTATTTCATCAAGCATTCAAGCAATCATAATTCTCAAGCAATCAAGCATTATTAAGTCATCTATTGGAGTGCTTCATTGCATATCTTCAGATTTATACATCAAGAGGTTGGTAAGTTTGTGACATTGCATGTTGTTTATTTACCATTCTCCTTTCATTTCATTTTATTTCATAGGGTTTGATTACCAAAGTGGGGTTTGACCAAGGCAAATCCCTATACTCTAACCCTCAACCATTTTTCCCATTTTGTATGTTTGCAGACTTTTGTATGTAGATCTGTCAATAAAATAGGTGTTGAAAAGTGGTCAAGAAGTCTTCAAAGTCAATCAAGTCATCACAACCCTAATTCAAGCTTGGAGAGACGTTTTACCCCCTTTTTTGCATAATCAAGTGCGGACACTTGTCAAGGAAGCAAGTGCAAACTTGTGGCTACTAGATTCTGTCCCGAGATTCTTGAGATTTGCAAGAGGACTAAGTCACCACTACTAGTAGATTAATCCCACTTTCTGGCCTGAAAAGTGATTTTGACATTTCTGGATACCTATTTGGCAGATTCTCGTTCCTGCAAAGTTTCCTGAAACTGGGACTAAGTCGCCCAACTTGGCGTAAGTGTCCTTGTTAGCATTTTCAGCCAATTTTTCAAGATTCCAGAATCTCCCAGCATCATATTCCATATTCCAGGTGCACCTCTTTCATTTTGTTTTGCTATTTCATCATTTACTTGCATTTTTAGGCATTTCTGCATATCAGAGTGTGTTTTCTAGAACTTCATATTTCTTAGGTTTTTGCATCATTAAATCACTTCATTTTCATATTAGAGCATTAGAGCACCTTAATTATACATAATACATCTCATTTACATTAAATTTGAGTGTAGACAGTTATATTTTGGCCATCATTTTTCTTTCCCCTTTTAGGTGAAAAACCCTAGAAGGGCAAGAAATCATTTGGTTTGCCAATATCATTGTCCACATTTTTATGAACCCAACTTTTGAACATCTTTACTTCTGATTTTAAGTGCATCCTAAGTTTCATTTGAATTTCATTAGGTATTGCATTTTTTAAATTGCATCTTAGGGTTTTCAAGATTACATTATTGAAAAGCTTCAATAGTTTGCATTTTTGCATTGAAAAACACAAAAAATTCTACATTCCATAGTGTCCTTGCATTTATGCATTTGAAAAGCATCAAATTGAATTCAAAATTTCTAAAAAAACTAAAAAAATATATCAGTGGGACTAAATCTCCACATTGGGAGACTTAGCCCTCTAGCTCATTTTGCACTAAATTTTCTGGTCATTTCTGGGTATTTTATGTACTTCCTTTTTTCTGGTAGTGCATTTTTGTTTCACTCTACAAAATTTATATTATTTGCATTTTCTTATTCCTAGATTGCATTGCATTTGTATCCACCCCATCTCTTGTGGTATTTGTATGAGTGTTTGGTTCCCTATTGATAATACTTTAGTGAGACGAAGTTCTAGACTCATGGCTTCCCGCGATAGCACTTTCGTTGTGGACCTTGGGATCTCAAGAGCTCCTACTCCTAGTATGGACAATGGTGCATTAGGCATGGATACTACCACTAGTACACCTTCACATACAATGCATGTTGACACACACATCGTTAAAATTCTGCAAGATAAATTCATTAGTATCCATGAGGATTTTGCACATTTACAACAAGATTTATCCCTTGAAAACATTTCCACCACTGCCATCCCTGCCATAGAAAACCTTCATCGCTTAATTGAAAGTGATGATGGCTTACAAGTTATGAAAATAATTGCTGAGATATACAACAAACATGCCCCTTCCACTTACCAACCAACAAACATTGTGGGAGGATCTCACATTCCTCCTCCTTCAACCATAGCATCCATACCCACCTATACCACCCCTCAAGTGACAAAAACCATGCAAAAAGTTAGTCATGTGACTCCTTTCACTATTCCAACTAGCCTTCCTAGTTCTTTTGTGGCATCGAATGTCCATCCTCCACCACCTTCACCCCTACTAGTGTCCCCTTCACTTATCCCAATCCTACATACACTCCATCCCCATTATCTCTTCCACCTCATCCTACTTACACCGACTCCCTCATTACACAACTATTTCAAATTATTTCTTCCATGCAACAACAAATATCCACCATAAACCAAAACCAAGCCGCCCCACCCACCCACTATGTCCATAGTAGCCCATTATCATTGGAAATTCTATGAACACCGATGCCACAAGGAATTGAGATGCCTAGGTTTGAGAAGTATGGAGGTAAAGGAGATCCTACTATCATGCCAATGCCTATATAGCCTTATGTAGTGATTTTTTCCTTGATGATAAACTATTAGCTAGACTATTTCCTAGGACCTTAAAGGACACTGCATTGGAGTGGTTTTCAAATTTACTCAATCATTCAATCTGATTGTTTAATGAACTTGTTGATGCCTTTAGCAGTCATTTCCAAGTCCATATGACTCCCAAAAAGACAATGGCTGATTTAATGCGATGTAAACAAAATGCAGATGAAAAAGTAACTAATTTCATTTCATGTTATCGATCATTGTATGCACAAGTAGATGTCAAGATTCCTAATTCACATCTTCAAAATATGTTTATCGAAAAATTGCACACTCACCTTCGGGATAAGTCAACTATGATGAAATTTCCTTCATTCATGCATTTATGCACAACCCTTTGTTACTATCACAACTCAGTTAGTAGTCGTGATTCAAAATCCACTTCTAATTGAGCTGAGAAGTCTGAACAAAGCAACCAAAAAAATGTGTAAAACTTCAGGAAACCAAATAGAGGCTTCTTACAGTTCAATTCCCCTTCTCTGCAACAAACTCAACCTATTCAAAATTAGGTGGTAGCTGTTAAAGCAGCGGTCTCCTTTACCTATGGAGATCCAAAATGACAATTTACACCCTTACCAGACACCCTTCATAACACCATGACCCAACTTATATAACAGTAAATGATTTATTTTCCTCTTGTTAAACCATTAGACACAACCAAACCTTTGCCTCCCACTTTCCAACATAATGGCTATTGCCATTATCACAGACAAAACAAACATGACACAAAACAATGTAAGCATCTTAAACACATAGTGCAAGACCTCATTGATACTGATTGTCTATCCATTTCCAATGTTGCTACAAAAGGTAATATGTATGTTGCCCCACCTAATCAAAATCTGCAAATTTTTACCAATCCCATGCCTAAACATAATGTGTCATTTGTCAAAGCCAGTGAAACTCAAAATAATGATGTGATGATTGTTAATAAAGAGTTTGAACATCTTGATACACCCTCTATTAATCCTATGGCTGAAATGGTAGGAGTGATAGACTTTATGCCTCGTAAGGGCCACTCGAAGAAAAATCTTGATATTTCTTTCACTTCTAAATATATTCTTCCAAAACTTCCCAATGGTCCTCTCTACATAGTTGGACGCATTTATGATAAGCCCACTAATGGGATACTCATAGATCTTGCTTGTGGTGAGAATGTGATCACGGAAGAATTTTTCGGTTTTACATGAACTTTATCAAGATAACTATGATCAACCAAGAGCATGGATAAAAACACATTATGGTTTCGCGTGCCCTACGATTGGATCAATCATTCTACTATTACAAATAGGACCTAGGACGGTGGATGTTACATTCTCTATCATTCCATAATCGGATCAGTTTCGTCTACGACTAGGCTATCCATGGCTTCACTCAATAAAATTTGTCCCTTCAGTCATACACAAATGTTTAAAGTTTCCACATGACAATGACATATTTACCATCCATCATAGTGGCTTTCACCCTTTGTCTTCTAAAGGAAATTTCTCCTTAGAATCCTTTTGTCTAGAACCCATGGATCCCATTACCCCTCACAAGGATTTCTTTTTCATTGCCTATCAAAAGTATAAAGCCAAGAAAATTGTTGAATTGTCCCTCCATAACCAATCCCCATCCGCTTCCGTTATCCCAATCTTTGACTAGATAATGCTTGAAATTGAATCTAAATAAGAAAATTTAGATCAACCACCCCTAAACATTTCCCCTTCTTCCTTCAAATGTCCATGAGATAATGAAACCAATCCCGTCATGCCCCCTCGCATAAAACAAGTGTGTAAAGCAAAAGAGAAAGTGATTGACCCATCTCCTTCGGTTTCTTTTGTTCTTCCCCCTCAGGAAGAAAAGGAGAAAACAAAGAACATCAACCTATGCCTTTGACAGAAGCAATATCTAACCAACCTCCTCAACTTGACCCGCCTCAAGATAGTATGGTCCAACCCTCACAACAAAATGATCTGATACAACTGCCACTCCTAATACATCCTTCATTGGAAATTACCATTCGTCCCCATGTCATAATTAACCTTGATGATGATGATGAGGAAATCACTAAGATAGATGAAGAGGTACATAAAAATCTAAATTTTTTATTTTCATCTTCCATGAGCTTAAATGATAAATCTCTCACACCAAGTGAAGAACTTGGTACATCTCCTAATTCAACATTTTCAATTCCCCCATTGGACAGTCAACCGCCCTCGCAATACACTAAACATGACTGGGAGGTGGATGACCTATTAGATGGCTGACTTGCACTCGCCTTACTAGCATTTTTTTCTTTTTCTTTGGAATTTCTATGTGTGTATCATGTTACCCCGTAACATGTGTTTGATGTTCTCTCTCTCTCTCTCTCTCTCTCTCTCTCTCTTTGTACACTTCCTCTATTTGTATCTCTACTCTTTTATATGTCGTAAATTGTCTTTTTCTCTTTTTTTTGTGTTTTCCTTTTGGGGATGACACAAAGCATTGAGATGCCCTATGTCTCTTCCATGTTGACCAAAAAGGTCCTTTTATTTTTTGCTTTTGCTTGTGTTTTTCCTTTTGGGGACGATGTAAGGAATTGCAACTAAAATGTCTCCTTCATGTTGACCCAAAAGCCTTTTCTTTTCTTTCGCCTTTTCATTTTATTTTTGCTTGTGTTTTCCTTTTGGGGATGATGCAAAGTGTTAAGACCACAATGTATCTTCCATGTTGACCCAAAACAAACTTTCTTTTTCTCTTGTTTTCGTTCTCTTTGTGTCATTCTTCCAATTCTATGTGTTTTGGGGAATGATGACAGTTCCAAGCTCTTTAATTAAAACATTGCAGCAATGAACATACTGACCCCAAGTCCATAGATCCCTTATGTGTTTGGTGTTCCTTTCTAGGGGGATCCTTTTCTTTTGGAATCAGCCTTACTCAGAAACATGACTTGGAATAGGGGATTTCCAAGTTGGCTCTCATGTCTTGTTTCTTTTTTCATTTCTTTTTCCTTCGCTACTTTAAAGTAATTTCTCACAAAACGGTGTGTATAAATTCCTTTAAAGTGGGGGCATACATTGGAGTTATTTCATTTGTATTCTTGGTTCTTAGTGTAGCCTTGTTACTTTATATGATGTGTTTGTCACTTTGTGGATGACATTGGGTATGATGTCCTTCATAAGTGTGATCTATCTTAGCATATTACATTCCTCTTAGTAGCCTGATGCGATGTACCACATCGCCTAAGTTGTGAATTTTCTATTATTTGATTGGTCCTCTCTTGGAGACATTAAACACAATGTTCCCTAAGTGATAGACCTCGCATGAACTAAAAAAAACTCATTTGAAAATTTCTTTTGCATTTTACATTTTACATCTTTGCCACCTTGCATAACACAACTTGCATGCCTATGGTACCTTTGCATTTTTTCATGAGTTCTAAGCATACAAAGCTTTGCTTGTCTCATGGAGCATTAACCAACATTGTCCTTTGTGGCACCTTATTAAAGGTATCAGGAGGTATAACTTTAATATGGTTGAGTGAGAAAGCCCATCCAATGGCATGACTTTCCCCAAAGCCACCTGCTGGTGTGCGTGCATACCAACCGAGCGTATGTTTCTCACCCCTTGGGACTTCTCACCCCACAGACAACCTGAAGTTCCATGGCCCCAAAGTGAGTATACTTGGGCTTCCTCACCCAATAGATAACCATAAGTCTCGTCTCCCTAGAGTGAGTACACATTTTTCTTTTAAAAAAAAATAGCCTAGATTTGATCCACAACAAACTAGAAATATGATTTAAGCTTTCATTCTTTTTCATCACCTTCTTGTGTGTTCCTTTGCACTTATGTTCAATTTGCTTTGAGACCTTGATCTTGGGGGCTTGATCATACCTCTTGATTATTGCTTCATCTTACTAATGTGTGTGCCTATGTATCCCTCTCGATGTGCATGTTGAGCTACTTTAACGAGAGTTTGAAGCAAGTTCATCCTCTCACTAAAGTGGGGGCTTCATGTGTCACCAAAAAATGTATAGTTGAAATTTTTATGCTCACTTGAGTCTCTCTTTTGGACTTTGAATCGATTTTTCCTAGGTCTAATGTTGTGGTGGAACCCTAAATTTTCATCATTCCACTGTTCCTATTTTCAAGCCTGTGAAATCTTCTTCCTTAATGTCATTAGAGTTTAGGGTTTTATCGCTTTACTCATTTATACCCTTAATCCATTTGTTGGCTTGTATTCATTCATTGACCAGCTGCACCAGGTCACTTTTTAAATCAAGTGGCATTTTATGGCCCCCACTATCATCTTCGACCAGCCCCATCATTCAAGTCACTTGTTTTTCCTAGGAAGACCCTCTCTTTATGAATAACTTATTTGTACGTGCGCTCTCATACCTTTTAAATAATGTTTCCCATGGTCTATTGCTCATTGCGAGTCCTGTTTGAAATGCTCGTGCTCATCACGCGATGAGCGATATACTTCCCTTTGTAGCATCATTTAAGTTCATCACTATTGGTTCATCGCTCATCATGTGTTGTGTTTTCCCTGTCGTAGGGTAACACGCAACGAGTGATGCATGAGTTTTTAGAACCGTAGAATTTCATCGCCCATCATGTGTTATGTCCTTACATTTGGAGTGTAACACCTGACCAGCCATGCGGTTGAGTTCTTAACCCATTGTCGGTCTCGAGGTCCATCGCTAGTCATGTATTTCATTGCCATTGTAGGAAGATAACCCTCGATGAGTGATGCGGTTAATCCCTTAACCCATCGCTGGCCCTTGCACTGTCACTGGTTATCTTGTACCATTCAAAGGAGAACCCATGACCGCCAATGGGTGGAGTTCCTCTCCATCGCGCAGGTTTGGTTTATCATTGATTATAGTGGCTTAGTAGAGAGGAAACCTACGATGAGCGAGGTAAAGCAGGAATCTTTGGCTATGATCTTCCCACGACCAAATCAACGGTTACTATCTCATTGCTAGCTCCAAGCCATCGCTTGATGAGGTCTCAAAATGGATTGTGAACTGGCAACAGGCGATGCTTTTGGGATGTGGTCAGGATTTTACCACAATCAACAGGATTGACGATGGACAAGTCAAGGACGATTGGGTAAGGATGCAAATGGATATGTGTCAACTTTAAAGCACCTTCTCATTGTTTCTTGGTATGATTCATAAAGCAGGTGGCGACTCTTAATGTACCTTGTTGATCAAGTTTTAAATCCACAATAATTGACGGTTAGGATCTAGCATGTAGTAATTGATCTTCTTGCCCACGTGAGTGAGCCAAGATGGCCATTAATTGCAATTGGTCTCAAATTCCTCTATTTAATGAGGATTTTTTGTGGCTTGATTAAATCATTTGTGAATTACCAGAGTGCATAATTAATTGTTGTGAGTATTGGAAAGATAATTGCAGAAGTTTTGAGCGCAGGTAGTTGCTAGGGTGGTGGCATGGCATCTTTTGGCATGTAGGTGTGTATGCTTATTGCATTGCTGATTGCAGTTTAGCTTTTCTTTGTGACTAAAATCCATGGGTGCGTTGCCTGTACATGTGAATTTATTGGAAATTGTGGTTTGTGTTCTTTTACATAACTGGCTTTGGTTGTCATTGTATCCTGAAAAAATGAGCGAGCCTTGTACTCTTGTTGCACCAGTTTGGAGGTCTCAAAGGTTGAGTATGCAAGAACCAGTTGCATACATGCCTAAGGATAAACCCCTCCCGACTGAGGTGCCAATTGTTCCAAAGAAAAGGAGAAGTGCACGCAGGAAATATGAGAAGGTGGTTGTTAGGAGAACCTATGCCTTGAGAAGCAGAATTGTGCCCGAGATGAAAGATAAGGGACCTCTATTTGCGAAAGAATTAACGAGGTCTAGTTTGGGTCCTAGGGTTTGTTCGGAGAAACCCACCACTCCTATCTTAGTTTATGATAGTTCTTCAAGTGAAGAGGGAGGAGTTGGCCCTGGCCCTAGTCAATGCCTTACTTCTTTGGTGCCTTATAGCGATTCAGAGGACAAGATTGTTATCGCAACTCCACTCTCTATCATAAGACCTAGTGAAGGTGGTTACTCAGCTAACAAGGCCGGGTAACACCTGTGTCCTCTTCTAATGGTGTTGGGTTTTGGGTGCTATGGTGATTAGGCTTCCAGGTGGCTAGTTATATTGGTTCGTTTTGTTGGTGCTGGTTCGTGGGTTTGTGCTGATGATTGTGATGGTGGTTACTTTGGTGTTGGTGAATGTGCCAATTTTGGTGACGCTTTTTGGAAGGCTTGCATGGCCACTTCGACAAATGGGTTGGCGCTCCTTTTTTCCTCTTGCTTTTTCCTGTGATAAAGGAATGATTAAAGATGTAAGGGTTCAAGAAATTAACCTCAATGAAATGAACTTTGAAATTAACATGAAATGTAATTACATTTTGAGCCGGATGCTTTGTCACTCCTTTGTGTTATAAAAGGGATTTCATGGCTGAGTGTAGGGGCTTCTGATCGAAATTTTGAGTCCAGTACATCTAGGTAGGATTTGAGTATAGGAAGTAAAATGATAATGTAGAATGCTTGATGAATTTTCTAGGAAACTATCTTGGGTATAGGTTATGTGTGTGATAGTATTAAATGGTTTTACATAGATTATTGATTTTGGAACAAATATAAATTCCAAAACATATACTCTCCTTTTGTACATTTTCACAGATCATAAATGAAAGCATCAAAGATCTTTTCATCTATCGTCAATGATTCAATTAAATGCATGGCTTTATTTCTTTGTTTTAACTCAAAGGGTTAATTAGAATGCTTGGGAAGAGTTATGGATGTGTGAGAATTTGCAAGGATTTGATAAGAAGTAATGTTTTGGATAATATGAGTCTTTGCATTGCAAGGCATTACAAAGATAGTCGAAATATATTAGAATTAAATAGTCGGTGTATTACTAGTTGTTTCATATTTGACTCCATTTACCCAATTGATGATTCATTGGCTTGTTAACCAATAATTCATGCAATTAAATGAATAAATAATACACCTAGCCCTGGATTCAAAATTAGAATAATACTTATTAAAATTTTGCCAATTTTGAAATGTATGTTTGAAATATGCCCACATTCCTAGCAATACAGGTGTAAATTTTCTCAAAGACCTGCCAAATCTTTAGTGAATTCAATATGTTTGCATCAAATAGGAATGAATTTTTAATAAGTGTTCTTGAGAAGTTGATATACCAAATGAACACAATAAGGAATACACTCCTTGGTCCTATAGAGCCTAAAGTGTAGGAATAAAGACTTCAGAACTCTCTATTCATCGTGTTGGCTGCTAACCTTAGACTTTTTTGAACATAAGGGTTGGCTACCCTTTAGAAAATTCCAAGGTCTAGTTGGAAAAAACACCAACATAAATGGTGACTCTACTGGGGAAATTTTTCATTCTCTAGTTGCAAATTATTTTATTACAAAGTCAAATGGTGTGATAAATTTGAATGTCTGGTTCAGATATTATGTAATTCCTAAACTTGGGGAAAGTGTTTGTAGTAGCAAAGTGTGAAATATTTGAAGGTGACTTCATTCTTGGAGCAAACCCATAACTATATCTGATTTGAAGATACCTCAATCTATTTTGAAGTATAATCCTCTAAAGAAGAGGTGGTGACTCTGACTTAAAGAACCTGACAAAGGAATAACAAACCTTCAGATCTGCGAATTTCAAGATCAAAGAGGGGTGGCTACTATGAAACTCTAGGTATTCTCATGAATCTGAGGAAATATCATTATATTTGTAGATAATTTGTGGGAATTTTTAAGATATAGGACATAAATGCTTCCCAATTTGGTGAAATAGTGCAAAGATAGGGAAAGGAATGATATCTTTGCATAATCTTAAAGTGAAGTTGAAATAGATGTTGAAATCTATCATATTCATGGATCCTGCTTGTTGAATAGAATTATGTAAAGTAGAATTAGAAAGTTTACATCATAAAGGCTTACTCTCTTAAGTGTAAAAGGAATTTGAGTTACCTTTTGATAACACTAACAAAATTTGCAAAGGGCGGAACAAGATGTCTTGTCAAATTGTACATCTAGAACCAAACATGAATGTAATGACACATGATGAGTACCCCTTGTCACATCAAAATAATTTTAGTACTGAAAGGTATAGGGCCATAAATTTTAGCAATATTCATGGCTTTCCAAACATTGTACCACCCAAGATCAGGGACAAAATACCAAAATTTAGCAAAGAGAAATTTGAGTCAGCAAGCAAACATTTGCAGAAGTTTGGAGATTTAATGGGAGATTATGAAGTGGATTTTGAAGATGTGATTATGAAATTGTTTGTGCAGTCCTTGAAGGGGGATGCAAGAGACTGGTTCTCTTTCCTACCATTGTCCTCTTGTTGGAAGACTGAAATCACTAAGAGGGGGGGGGGGGGGGGAATCAGTGATTTATGAAAGTCACAAAACTTTTTCAAAAACAATATTGTAATTTTGTTTTGAGCCAAGAAGAAAAATGACAGTATGTATTGCAAACTTGAAATTTAAATCAAGACACCAAAGGACAATTCAAAGAACATATTTTACTTATGCATAAATAGTAGTGTATTTGCATGAACTAGGAATTTAAACATGAAACTTTAACATAAGGGAAATGTAACACTTTCACATGTATTAGAGCTCATTTTGAAATCAAAAAATTTTATGCATGAAACCTAACATATATATATATACTGGTAGATGTGAATTCAATATATATTTGGTGACACATTTAAAACAGACAGATAAGAAAACTCACACACATATAAACATCACATAACACCAAAATTTGCACCAGAATTTGTCTTGAGTGGAAAACCATATTGGGGAATAAAAACCACTCAAAAAATATATCACTTTATTCAGATAGAGCACCAACTCTACAAAGTTCATGAGCATCCACTCCAAGGAGCACCAACCCCTCACTAATTTAGAGCACCAACTCTAGGAGCACCAACCCCTTTACAAAATACATAATATAATCAACTATTAAAACCCTAGAAGTGTAGTAATTGCAGTCCTAGAATCTCAACACAGGATTATTATGATTTTCTATAAGCACACTGAAGAAGAATGTTGTATATGATTGACAACATCTTCTTTTATACAAATATATGAGATTCAAAAGGATTTTCAATGTAAAATAATTTCTTATCACCGTAAGAATAAAGCCTGATGTATCACAACATTTCTCTTCACCATCCCACCGAGAAATACCAAAAACCCTTCTTAAATAGAAGCAAGATAATCTCTGTATACAATTTTGTAACTGTAAAAACCAACTTGGGTTAGGGTTAAATAAAAAACCTTAAATAATCCTTTAAAAAAAAACACTGCAGTAGAATTATTCAATTGAGTCAAATCTTGTTAGCCAGAAACCCTTCAACATTTTAGTTATCAGAGTTAGCAAACAACATTAATTTCCTTTACTTATTTGCTTCAAGAAACAATTTCCAATAGAAATAATACCTGCTTTCGATGAAAAAAAAAACTAGAAGACAAGTCTCAAAACCTAATAACCGTCTGGCTAAGTGAAGCCAACTGCAATTGTAGATTCTTTGTCCAAATACCCACACTTACACATTTTCTCAAGCTCAAAAAATTCCATATGTTGCCTAAGCTCACACAATGAGCTAGCTTTCAAATCCATAGTATGTCGGCTGAAGAAATCAAAGAATTTGTAGACCTATGAAAACCATGACGGATAGGGTTACAAACCCTAATCAAGCATAATGAAATGAATTTTACAAATAACAAAATCACCTCAAACCGAACTCAAAGGTAATTTATAATCTTTTGAAGTCCATCGCATATTCTGTAAGGAATATCCTTTGCTCAAAAATGCCGACACCATTATGACAAAACAAAAAATCATTAATCCAATGTTAATGATGACTGTCGACACCCGATACCACTCAAAAGTTTGCATATTCCTTGGTCACTACCATGTGACTTTAAATAAAGTCATCTTCCTTTGATAATATGAAATGCAATAAGACCAACATAATTCCATATGCCAAGTTAATAAACCATATAAATCTACCTGATGCTGCATATGATGAAAATATAAGATACTTCCAATGTTTGAAGTTAGCCTTCTCTTATAAAGGCTTTAATAACTTTTAAAATTAAATATGAAAAATTCAAAGTATCAATATCATATGTGATGGAGATGACAAGGTCTATAAACCTTTTGACTTTCTAGCACAAATTTTCATCATAATGAAACCATAGAAACTGAGCCAAATGATATGAATACCAATGTGACTAAATTGAGCCAAATGATATGAAATCATAGAGAATAATAATGCCAAGCATTATTCAACTTGAATTGAATGTTGTCCCTGCTGAATATACCTGTGGCAATCACTATGACATGTAGTCTTTGAGGAAGCAAACTGCTGACCTGTAATAGTAACATATAACTACAAATCATATATCAACTAATCTGAGAATGCATCCTGTCAACATGAATTATAAACACTGTCAGCATCAACATGTATCAAGATTATCAATATGTATCAAGATCCTGCCAAAGTGATAAGATGTCAGCATCAACTTGTATCTTGAAACAACTAGAAACTAGAACTGCATAAATCAACTATGTAAAGCATCATATGCCACCAAGATCAAACCATCACAACTATGTAAACCGTAAAGCATCAAATTCCACCAAGATCAAACCATCACAACCGTGTAAACCATCATGTATCATGTATTACCCAAGCTAGAGTTTTGACATCAAGGACAAACAAATTGCAATAAACAACCGAAAGCCAACACCTCTATATACTCTTGGAATGAACTTAAGATAATTTTCATTGAACAATTTGGTGAAAGGGTGAATACAAGTGAAGTGAGGAGAAATTTCATGCAAATTCAAAGACATGAAGATGAATTAGTTCCTTCTTTTAATCTCATATTTACAAGAGCTATAAAGGATATCCCTAAAAATATCAGACCAAATGATGCTGAATGGTTGGTCGTATACCTTGGTGCATTTGATATCAAGATGAGCTATCTATTGAGGGATAAAGAGCCTACAACATTGCATTAGGCATATCAAAGTGTCGTGGATATTGAGAACAATTTGAAGTACTCAATGATGAAAGGACATAAGGCTATGAGTATTGGCCATCACCCAAGTGCACCTCATGCAAATAGGACTCAAGTATTGGAATTCAAAATTATTTTCAAGATGGAAATGCCTCTAATACTATGGTTTATTCATTGGCAGAATGTGTAGATTATAATAAATCCTGGGCCATGATTGACCATAGTTTGAGCAATGCTGATCAAAATTCTTTTGTTGAAAATTTGTATTGAATGCAAAGGTTTAAAGGAGAATAATCATATGAACTATTTTTGAGGTTTTTTGATGCTCTAATAGAGGTCCCTATAACTTTTAGACCTAAATATTTTGAGTGCATTGATTTGTTCTGTGAAATTTATGAATCTGGGTTGAGTGCTTTGCATAAAGAATTGAAGCCTCATAGTTTTGATCAAGTACCTAACTGGATAAAGGTTATGGAATATGTTAAATGTGAGCATGCACAAAATATGGATTCCCAAGATAAAGACAACAATTATTCTTTTGAAAAGAGTCAAAAGGCAGAGCAACATGGTACTATTGAAGAAAAAGATACATGGGATGATGATAAAGTAAATATGTATGAATGCTTTCTTAGTGATGTCTCAGGAAAAGGAGAGGCAAAATAGATGTCTGATGTCATTCCATGTCATGTTTTGATTAGTAAGAATGATACCAATATTGATGACATTCCACCACAAATCAATAATCAAGATATTGAAGATATATGTTCAAGGGCTCGCTTCAAAGACTTTGAACATGGTTTGTATAGTGATGAGTTTTCTTGTGATGAGGAATATAACAACAACAAACTTGATTATTTTTATGATGCTTATGAATGCTACTGTAAGGATGATCTAGAGGTGTTTTCTCCACCTAGAGAATGCAGTGATATGAATTTTGATGAAATCACTGTCCCCTAGTATATGATCAGGTTTCACTTAATGCATATTTGTAATGTGATGTGGGTTTGTCATCAATGGATCACATCAATTTGGTGAAGGATGAAGAACTTGAAGATAAGCACATATGTGTTCAGTATGCTGGTACTAAGTATGAAGCTAAAAATGATGAACATGCTTATGGCCCTATTGTTCCTGATTGCTCATATGAAGCATATGTAGAGTCAAGTACACATGAGGAGGAGTATAAGGTACTTGTGGAAAATAAAAGGTTTTCATTATTAAATGAGCAAATTGCACAGTATGACAAGCACATGGATTTTGAATTAATGTCATCACACATTAATAATATTGACAACCTTGCCAATTTATTTGATAATGAGTTCTTAGAATGTGAGTTGAAGGGGTTAATCATTGATGATGTGGGTAGAATGGAGAGCTCATTTGTCTTTTCTTCCAGTGACTATGATGATTCTGAATATAATGATGATATGGAAGATTTTGAATTTCATACTGAGAAGGTAGATTTTTCTTTGACGACAATGAAGTTGTGGGAAAATCCGTTATATGATGAACCCTTATCAACATGTGAGATAAAAAACAATGATTCCTACTGGATTAGGAATAATCCACTTTTTGTTGAAGACTTTGATGAGTTCTTGGCAGGTGTTACTTGCACATATGAAAGATATGATATAGTTGAAATAACAGGGAGGGGAGGTAATCTTGATACCAAATTTTTTGACTTTTCCTTTGAGGAAGGTAATATTAGTTCAACAACTACTCAGTCACATGAGAAATGTGATGGTATAAACATTGATGAAATGGCATGCTTGCGAGTGAGTAAGCAGGTTGTATTGAATAGTAATCAGGGGTTCCATTTAAAGGTATTGATAATTGAAAGTGATAATTATTCACATGAAGGAGACCTCAAAGATGAAGATGACAACAATAAGAAAATATTCATTAATGACCACACTGAATGCAGTGCTGGTGTTGATGAGAAACAATTTGCTAAACTTTCAGATTATGTAAGTGTTATAGAATTGTTTGATTCATGTTAAGGGGAACCTAGGGGAACAAATGACATTAAGCATGATGTTAATCAGTATGAGTGTGCACTTGAATTTTTTGCAGAAGATCCACACCTTATGGATCTTATCATGGAGTTGATTCCATCTAATGAAGTGGACACTTGGGTAGGGAAAAATGAAGATTCTCCTGTACTTATATTCCATTCGTCAAATACCTTGGGAGGAATTGGATATTGCATACAATAGGGTGTTTTTAAAGACCTTCAATTTGATAAACACATTGAATGCAATGTCACAATCGATGATCAGGTGGAATATGAAAGTTTTATCTTTCCAATTTATCTAGATGAGCTTGTGATGCAACAAGATAATGAGCGGAACAACTTCATGGTAAGTGGAGTGGATGATGTCAGTTATGGTGGTACTGATTACTCAGAAGTGCATAATGTAGATCTTGATTCGTTGATATCAAAACATAATAAGGTATTTGACAGAGGAAAAAGCTTCTTCTAAGCTTTGGGAGGCCATTGGATCTCCAATTTGGAAAATGAAATCAATAAAAATGGGCGACAAGGTTTCTGTGATGGAAAAGGAGGGTTACATTCTATATCCCCACAACCATGCTCATTCTATTTGCTGGTTTGCTTCAATCAAAGATTTGGATTCTTGTTATGCTTGCAAGAGGCATACATCCCCAGTTAGAGCCACTAGTGGAACCCTAAATTTTCATCGTTCCACTGTTCCTATTTTCAAGCCTGTGAAATCTCCTTCCTCAGTGTCATTAGGGTTTAGGGTTTTATCACTTTACTCATTTATACCCTTAATCCATTTGTTGGCTTGTATTCATTCATTGACCAACTCCACCAGGTCACTTTTTAAATCGAGTGGCATTTTATGGCCCCTATTGTCATCTTTGACCGACCCCATCATTCAAGTCACCTATTCTGCCTAGGAATACCCTCTCTTTATGAACAAATTATTTGCACGTGTGCTCTCGCACCTTTTAAATGATGATGCTCACGATCTATTGCTCATCGTGATTCCTATTTGAAATGCCCGTGCTCATCACGTGATGAGCGATATACTTCCCTTCATAGCATCATTTAAGTTCATCACTATTGGTTCATCGCCCGTCGGGTGTTGTGTTTTCCTCGTTGTAGGGTAACATGCGACGAGCAATGCATGACTTTTTATAACCATAGACTTTCATCTCCCATTGCGTGTTATGTCCTTACATTTGGAGTGTAACACCCAACTAGCTATGTAGTTGAGTTCTTAACCCATCGCCGTTCCCAAGGTCCATAGCTAGTCGTGTATTTCATTGCCATCATAGGAAGATAACCCATGATGAGTGATGCGGTTAATCCCTTAACCCATCACTAGCCCTTGTACTGTTGCCAATTATCTTGTGCCATTCAAAGGAGAACTCGTGACCATCGATGGGTGGAGTTCCTCCCCATCGCGAGGGTTTGGTTTATCACTAGCTGAGGTGGCTTGGCAGAGAGGCAACCCGCGATGAGTGAGGAAAAGCAAGAATCTTTGGCTATGATCTTCCCACGACCAAATTAACGGTTATTATCTCATTGCCGGATCTGAGGCCATTGCTTGATGACATCTCAAAATAGATTGTGAACTGGCGACGGGTGATGCTTTTGGGATGTGGTCAGGATTTTACCATGATCAACAGGATTGACAGTTGACAAGTCAAGGATGATTGGGTAAGGATGCAGATGGATACGTGTTAGCTTTAAAGCACCTCCTCGCTATTTCTTGGTACGATCCATAAAGCAAGTGGTGACTCTTAATGTACCTCGTTGATCAAGTTTTAAATCCACAATAATTGACAGTCAAGATCTAGCATGCAGTAATTGATCTTCTTGCCCACGCGAGCGAGCCAAGATGGCCATTAATTGAAACTGGCCTCAAATTCCTCTATTTAATGAGGATTTGTTGTGGCTTGATTAAATCATTTGTGAATTACCGAAGCACACAATTAATTGTTGCAAGTACTAGAAAGATAATTGTAGAAGTTTTGAGCACAGGCAGTTGCTAGGGTGGTGGCATGGCGTCTTCTGGCATGTAGATGTGTATGCTTGTTACATTGCTAATTTTAGTTTAGCTTTTCTCTACGACTAAAATTTGTGGGTGTTTCTGCTACCTGTATGTGTAAATTTCCTAGACACTATGGTTTGTGTTCTTCTACATAACTGGCTCTGGTTGTCATTGTATCTTGAAAAAATGAGCGAGCCCACTACTCCTGTTGCATCAGTTTGAAGGTCTTGAAGGTTGAGTATGCAAGAACCAGTTGCATACATGCCTGAGGATAAACCCCTCTCGACTGAGGTGCTAATTGTTCCAAAGAAAAGGAGAAGTGCACGCAAGAAATGTGAGAAGGTGGTCGTTACGAGCACCTATGCCTTGAGAAGTAGAATTGTGTCACAAAAACCGACCGAGATGAAAGAGAAGGGACCTCTGTTTGTGAAAGAATTAATGAGGTCTAGTTTGGGTCCTAGGGTTTGTTCGGAGAAACCCACCGCTCCTATCTTAGTTTCTGATAGTTCTTCAAGTGAAGAGGGAGGAGCTGGCCTTGCCCTAGTCAATGCTTTACTTCTTTGGTGCCTTATAGCGATTCAGAGGACAAGATTGTTATCGCAACTCCACTCTCTATCATAAGACCTGGTGAAGGTGGTTACTCAGCTAACAAGGCCGGGTAACACCCATGTCCTCTTCTAATGGTGTTGGGTTTTGGGTGTTGTGGTGATTAGGCTTCCAGGTGGCTAGTTCTATTGGTTCGTTTTGTTGGTGCTGGTTCGTGGGTTCATGCCGATGATTGCGATGGTGGTTACTCTGGTGTTGGTGAACATACCAATTTTGGTGATACTTTTTGGAAGGCTTGCATGGCAACTTCAACAAATGGGTTGATGCTTCTTTTTTCCTTTTGCTTTTTCCCGTCACAATGGAATGATTAAATATGTAATGGTTCGGGAAATTAACCCCAATGAAATGAACTTTGAAATTAACATGAAATGTAATTAAATTTTGAGTTGGATGCTTTGTCACTCCCTTGTGTTATAAAAGGGATTTCATGGCTCAGTGTAGGGGATTCTGATCAAAAAATTTAGTCTAGTATGTCTAGGTAGGATTCGAGTATAGGAAGTAAAGTGATAATGTAGAATTCTTGATGAATTTGCTAGGAAACTATCTTGGGTATAGGTTATGTGTGTGATAGTCTTAAATGGTTTTAAATAGATTATTGATATTGGAACAAATATAATTTCCAAAACATATACTCTCCTTTTGTACATTTTCACAGATCATAAATGAAAGCATCAAAGATCTTTTCATCTATCATCAATGATTCAATTGAATGCATGGCTTTATTGCTTTGCTTTAACTCAAAGGGTTAATTAAAATGCTTGGGAAGAGTCATGGGTGTGTGAGAATTTGCAAGGATTTGATAAGAAGTAATGTTTTGGATAATATGAGTCTTGTCATTGCAAGGCATTACAGAGATAGTCTAAATATATCAGAATTAAATAATTGGTGTATTACTGGTTATTTCATATTTGAATCCACTTACTCAATTGATGAGGCATTGGCTTGTTTACCAATAATTCATGGAATTAAATGAATAAATAATAAACCTAGACCTGGATTCAAAATCAGAATAATACTTATTAAAAATTTTCCAATTTTGAAATGTATGTTTGAAATATGCCCACATTCCTAGCAATATAGGTGTAAATTTGCTCAAAGACCTACCAAATCTTTAGTGAATTCAGTATGTTTGCATCAAATGGGAATGAATCTATAATGAAGTGTTCTTGAGAAGTTGATATACCAAATGAACATAATAAGGAATACCCTCCTTGGTCCTATAGAGCCTAAAGTGTAGGAATAGAGACTTCAAAACTCTCTATTTGTCATGTTGGCCACTAACCTCAGACCTTTTTGAACATAAGGGTTTGCTACCCTTTAGAAAATTCCAAGGACTAGCTAGAAAAAACACCAACATGTAATGTGGCCAACACGTTCACATTAGGTCTTGAATCTTTATGAATCATTAAGACTTCTAGGTTGTCTTGTAAAGGTGTTGTGAAGTGTTGTATCCCACTTTCACACTTCTCTACAAACCTTTCATCATAATTCACCTAAATAACTCCTTTTTATTACTTACCAAGTCTTATTTCAAAGTGTTCTAACTCACTTTCATGCTTTTCTAGACTTTTCTTCACTAATTCAACCCTTTCTCATGTATAAATGACCCTTTAATACACTTTCCGACCATTTTTTAGAGTGTTTTGAGGATACTCCCATTGGAAAACATTTAATGCCCCGCAATTTCTGACACACACTTAATTTCTTTAAGTGGGACTAAGACACCGGTAGGGGCGACTTAGTCCTTTTTGGCACAAAACTCAAAATAATTTTAAATTTCTAGTAGGATTTTGTCCTCTAACCCTTAAGGTCATCCTATGATGTGTTATTTTTGGAATTTTTTAGTAAAATCAAGTATAAATAAAGGTTTTTCTCCTCATTTTACATCCCCTAATCACTTACAAGCTCTTAGTTCATCAAGCATTCAAGCAATCATAATTCTCAAGCAATCAAGCATTATTAAGTCATCCATTGGAGCACTTCATTGCATATCTTCAAATTTCTACATCAAGAGGTTGGTAAGTTTGTGACATTGCATGTTGTTTATTTACCAAGGCAAACCCCTATACTCTAACCCTCAACCATTTTCCCTCTTTTGTATGTATGTTTGCAAACTTTTGTATGTAGATTTGTCAAACAAATAGGTGTTGAAAAGTGGTCAAGAAGTCTTCAAAGTTAATCGAGTCATCACAACCCTAATTCAAGCTTGGAGAGAATTTTTACCCTATTTTCTACAAAACCAAGTGCAGACACTTGTCAAGGAAGTAAGTGTAGACCTATGGCTACCAAATTTTGTCCCAAGATTCCCGAGATTTATAGAAGGACTAAGTCGCCTTTACTAGCGGATTAGTCATGATTTTGGGATTGAAAAGTGATTTTGACATTTTTGGATACCCATTTGGCAGATTCCCGTTCTGGAAAAGTTTCCTAAAACTAGGACTAAGTCGCCTAGCCTGGTGTAAGTGTCCCAGTCAGCATTTTCAACTAATTTTTTAGGATTCCAGAATCTCCCAGCATCAAATTCTATATTCCAGGTGCACCTCTTTCATTTTGTTATGTTATTTCATCATTTACTTACATTTTTAGGCATTTCTGCATATTAGAGTGTGCTTTCCAACACTTCATATTTCTTAGGTTTTTGCATCATTAGATTACTTCATTTTTAGATCAGAGCATTAGAGCACCTTAATTAGACATAATACATCTCATTCAAATTAACTTTGAGTGTAGAAAATTGCATTTTGGCCACCATTTTTCTTTCCCCTTTTAGGTGAAAAACCCTAGAAGGGCGAGAAATCATTTGGTTTGACAAAATCATTGTCCACATTTTTATTCAAAGGTGGAAACAGGAGCTTTTGGTATGCACTTTCTGCTTCTTCAGGTGTCTGGTTCTAAAACTATCGAATTTGGGCTTGAAAATGACTTTTTATGGGTATTTTGACTTATCCAATGAAGAGATGACTTGAACAGCTTTGCAATGCAATCTTCAATGATTTCTAAGCCTCCAAGATGTCTAAATCTGCAAACACACAAGACAAGAAAGAGAAATGTTGGATGTTAGGGCATGGGGGTTTGCCTTGGTCAAACCCCTATTAGGTAATTAAACTAAAATGGGGAAAGGATGTAATGAAGCATGCAATAATGGAGTTATTACCTTACCATAATGATTGATCTTGAATGTCTACAGCAAAACATGAAGAATCTATCCTTGAATGTCTTAGGAAGCTATCTTAATGACTTTCAATGATGAAACCCTAACTTGCTTGACTTGATAGAGAAGATAGATGAAGAATGAATGATAAGAGATGCGTGAATGAGTTAATGAATGTAAATTAGGGTTTAGAGACTTGATTTTATAGGAAATTATCCTTATTTACCTGTAAATTGGATCCCTAAAGCCAACATGATCCTCTTAGTGGCTTGATGTGACACACTGCATCCCCTAAGTTGTGAATTTTTCTGTTCTTTGATTGGTCCTATCTTGGAAACATTAGACACAATGTTCACTAAGTGATAGACCTCACATGAACTAAACAAGACTCATTTGAACATTCCTTTTGAATTTTACATTTTACATCTTTGCCACCTTGCATAACGCAACTTGCATGCTTGTGGTACCTTTGCATTTGTTCTTGAGTTCTAAGCATACAAAGCTTTGCTTGTCTCATGGAGCACGAACCGACATTGTCCTTTGTGGTGCCTTATTAAAGTTATCATGAGGTATAACTTTAATATGGTTGAGTGGGAAAGCCTATCCAACGACACAAATTTTCCCCATAGCCACCTGCTTGTGTGAGTGCACACCAACCGAGTGTATGTTTCTCACCCCTTGGGCCTTCTCACCCCGCGGACAACCAAAAGTTCCATGGCATCAGAGTGAGTATACTTGGGCTTCCTCACTTGGAAGACAACCATAAGTCTCATCGCCCCAAAGTGAGTACACATTTTTCTTTTTTATTAAAACAAACAGCCTAGATCTGATCCACAATGAGCTGGAAATATGATCAAAGCTTTCATTCTTTTCCATCACCTTCTTGTGTGTTCCTTTGGGCTTATGTTCAGTTTGCTTTGAGACCTTGATCCTAGGGGCTTGATCATCCCTCTTAATTATTGTCCCATCTTACTAATGTGTGTGCATATGGATCCCTCTCGATGTGCATGTTGAGCTACTTTAGCGAGAGTTTGAAGCAAATTCATCCTCTCACTAAAGTGGGGGCTTAATGTGTCACCAAAAAATGTATAGTTGACATTTTTATGCTCACTTGAGTCTCTCTTTTGGACTTTGACTTGATTTTTCCTAGGTCTAATGTTGTAATGTGGCCAACACATTCACATTAGGTCTTGAATCTTTATGAATCATTAAGACTTCTAGGTTGTCTTGTAAAGGTGTTGTGAAGTGTTGTAACCCACTTTCACACTTTTCTAGACCTTTCTACTCATAATTCACCTAAATAACCTTTTTATTACTACCAAGTCTTATTTCAAAGTGTTGTAACTCACTTTCATGCTTAGACTTGTCTCTACCATTCAACCTTTTCTCATGTACAAATGACCCTTTAATACACTTCTCCGTCATTGAGAGTGCTTTTTATGATACTCCATGGACAAACATTTAATGCCCTCAGAATTCCCAACACCCAATCCTCCCAACACCCAATTTTAATTTCTTATGGGAATTGTCAAAGAGGGGTGATTAGTCCTTTTAAAACCTAAACAATTTTAATTTCTAGTGGATTTTAGTCCTTCTAAACCTTCTTATACAATTGGGATGTTATTTACGAGAAATTTTAGTAAAATCAAGTATAAATAAGAAATTTTCTCCTCATTTTACATCCCCTAATCTCTTACAAGCTCTTAGTTCATTAATTATTTGTTGGATTTTGTGGTTGTGTTGCTTATATGTAGTTGTCATTAATGTCAACACTATTAGCATTATTGTATTGAAGGTTGTATATGTCGAGGATATTGAGAAAATTGTTAAAAGAAGAGTTGCAAGTTGCTAGTGGAATAGTGAAGGTCATGAGTGTATTTTGTTCTGTATGTTGAAGATCAACTGTTGTGGACTAAAGGGTTTATTGTTGAGAGTATTTAGTTCATCTACCAGAAGTTTTAGAGGTCTGCGTGAAGACTTGATCGTGCTATGAACAATTGTGTTCTGAAAGTGTTTTTGTGGTCTCTGTCAGTGTTCCTGATTGAAGTTTATGTAATTATAGTTGTTGTGGATGCCTCTCTATTAGTTCTTGATGTTTGTGGATGTTTCTAGATCATTCTCCATCATTGTTGTACATCTGCGTTGATCAGTGTGCTCGTGGTCAAAGATTTTTCTTGTGCATGTTCGAGTTTTCATGTTCCTGGCTAACATGTTGGTGGTAACGTGTTGCGGATCCTTGGATATTAAAATTTGAATGTTTGGTGTGCTTGTGGATATTGTTTTGGGTCACATCATTGTATTGGTTGATGGTGTTTAATTTTCATTGAAAATTTAATTGTTAATTTGGGCCGACATTGTAAATATGTTTTATTTTTCTGGTCGACTAAGTGGTTGATGTAATTCCATAATGAGGATAGATATGAGTGATTGGTTGAGTGAAGTTAGTGTGTGTGTGGTGTGAGAGAAGCCAGAGATAGTGCAAGTGTGTGATAATTGATCTATTCATTCAATTACAGAGTAGAGTGAGAGTGAAGAGTGAGGGAGTTTTTTTGTGCTTAATTGGAATTGTAATTAGGCTTGTGTAAAATCTATTTTCTCAGTTCATACCCTTCGGATTTAATCCTATTTTGTATTGTTTGGAAATGAGCCCTTATTGCATTTGAGTAGTGAGATCTAGGTAGTGTGCCTGAATGCACGTGCATTCCCCTTACTATTTTCATTATACTTTTAATAGGGTATAATATTGTGGACTAGCATCCACCGTGGTTTTTCCCCTAACAGGGTTTCCATGTAAATTTTTTTTTGGTGTTCTTTGTGTTTTTTTTGTGTTGATTGCTTGTATTTTATTGTTAATTCATCATATCTGAGATTAATGTTAAGTAAAGATTGAAAAGTTTAATATTCTGTGACAACTAATTCACCCCCCTCTCAATTGTCTTCCCTTGTTTTGCCAAAAAATGGTATAAGAGCTAAGTTCCTCTGAAGAAGTTTAAAAGCTTGAGATGATTTGTGATGGAATCATACAAGGATAGTCCTAGATTCGATGGAACAAACTACTCACTATGGAAAGCTAGGATGGAGTGCCATTTGAGGTGTATTGGTGAACCCTACTGGAAGATTACTAAGAATACATATGTTATTCCTCATAATGGTCCTTCCACTGCTGATGAGATTAAAGAGGTTGAGAATAATGTCAGGGCTATGTAAACTTTGTTGAGTGCTCTAAATGTATTCGTAATGAAAATGGAGTAGAATCAAGAGACAACCCGCGAGATTTGGATTAAGCCGAAACTTTGTATGAAGGAGATGTGTATGAAGATGGCTAAGCTACAGAGTTTGTGCGAGTATAAATTTGAAGATGGGTGAAGATGAAAAATATTGCCCTTTATGCAAGAGAGTAAACGAACTAGTGATGGTATTAGGATGTCATGGTACCGAAGAGTGAAGAAATTGTGGTGCTACAATGCCTGTATCATTGCTGGGAAAACTTTAGTGGTAATCTTCGCCAATTGGTGAATTCTAGGAATTCAATAAATTGAAATTGGTGAATTTCACACCCATTGTAGCATCCAAATTGCCCGGAATTTACGTACATTCAATGCGTGCCATTCACCAATAATTTTTTAAGGAGGTATATTTAAGCAACAACTCGCTTAATAGTCAAACCATAGAATTAAATGGACCGACTAATATTTGTTCCTAAACTTTTAAGCATTTAATAAAAAACACCTACATATTCGCCAATACTATTAAAACGACATTTTATCAGGACCCATTTCGCCAATTAAAATTTACAAATATTTGCTTGTGAAGACTCATTTCGCCAATTAAAATTTATAAATAGTTGCTTATGAGGACCTATTTCGCCAATAAGATTAAAAAATAATTAAATTTGAGGACACATTTTTCCTTGAAAATTACAATGTATTCACCAAATTTTTAATATAAAATTTAAAAATCCCATGGAATTCACCAAATATGGAATCATGGATTGATATAAATACAATTGAAAGTGTCATTTATTCTTACACATTTGTTTGGTTCTTTGTAGGTTCTACTTCGTCTGGGGTCACAAAGCTGAAAAAGTAGACTTAAAGGTGAGTGATCATTTCTTCATAGTGTTATAATAATAAGTTTTCTTTATCTCTTTTCCATTCTTGCTTCAGTCTTAAAGATGATATTAAGTAGGGAATTTGATCTATATTCTCTGTCCTTCTTAAATAAGAAGACATTTTTTTCCAATTTTTTATTTGAAGTGAGACACATGCCAATTGAACTTAGATTAACATGTCGTGCCACCAGCAACACCTGTGAAGGCTCCCTGCCACCCTGTGGTGGTGAAACTACTCCCACTACTTCCTCAGAGTCGTAGGTGAAAATACTTGCCTCCTCACAAAAGGAAAATACTCTGCCACCCCTCGTGGTGGTGTAGAAACTCATTCCTGCTGCCTCAAGCCGGGTGGTAGGCCATTTTGCCGCCTCCTCAGAGTACAGTGTACTCCCGCCGCCTCAGTGTGGTGAAGATCAAGAGACTCAGAGGCCATCAAAATGCCCAAAACTTAGACGTACCATACAGTCTTACTTTGGAATTGTCAAAGCTTCTGATCGATCAGGTCAAGATGGAGCTACATCATCAACTCTTCCACCAAATATTGGTACATTCACAATACCTCAGCGCCAGCGGAAGGTCAAGTTGAGATTGTCATTGATTTAAATCAAAATGTATCAAATTCAAATGGGGATGGCAATACCATAGAAGATGCTCCAAGGGATACCCTGGTTAGCCAGAATGAGATAATTGAATTGGATGAGGATGATGTTGGTAGCAAGAAAAGGAAAAACAAACCAAAAAGGGGGTGTGAGTGGGAAATGACAAGGAATTTTCAACTTGGTTGGTTGTCAAAGTACCCATTCATTGTAGCAGTGGGGGAATCAGATGATATTGAAAAAGAAACACATGCCAAATGTACGATTTGTACTTGGAAATTGGGAAAACCCAAGACGTTGCAGCTAAAGATTGACACTATAGAAAAGCATATCGGTAAAGTTTATGAAAAATAAATCATAGAGACTTAAAGGAACAACTGGCCCATAATGGAAATCAAAGAAGAATATCTTGTTAGGTAGAAGTGTCGGATTATGAAGAGGAGCATCACAAAGGCTGCTGCCAAAAGCTTGGTCAGTATGTAAAGGCACACTTGAGGCTCAATTTGAAAGCAATGGAAGAGCAAATATAATAAAAACTCGTTTCCGGGAGGAGTGTCGCTTTTCATATTTTTTCTAGGGATATCCTATGGATACCAACAATCAAACATTCTAGTTTATTATCTTTTGAATGTTCCTACTAACCACACACATCGTCAAGTTAGTAAACGATGAAATGGGAAAAGGGTCTTGTCAGAGGGAAAAGGAAGATTAAAAAGGAGAAAGTAAAAAATTCAAATTTCATTGCATTATCTTTAGATGAAGTTACTGTGGTAGACAATACTTCTTGGGTCTATATGCATTTGTATATTGTACAACAACATGTCCACCAAGCTCATCTTCTCTATGTTCATAAACTGAAGGACAATTCAACATCGCAAAACATATTTGAACTAGTCAAGAAATATTTGAAATGAAATTAGAAAATAGAGTTGAATGCAAAAAGTTGGTGTGTAGGAGCCGGCGGAGTCGCAGCGGATGCAAGCAATAAGGATCGGTGGTTTGCACAGTTACAACTATCAGGCAATTACATGTTGGTATTCACCGTATGGCCCATAAAATAATGGCTTTCAAATTAAAGCAAGTTCCTACAGTATCAAAAGTTGAAAATCTAGTCTGCGAGATCCACACATACTTCTACCGAAGTCCCAAACGTTTCACAGAATTTCAGAATTTTGCTTAGGGAATAACACTAGGAAACAAGCTTCTCAAGGATGTCGATACCAGATGGATCTCCCTGCATGGACCAATGCAATGAGTTCTTTCAGAATATCAATCCTTAATTAGAGTGATGTACGAAAACTGCAACACGGTAGACAAAGCTCCTAACCTCTTTCATAGGTTAAGCGATATAGAGACACTCTTGACTTTAGCTAGTCTTCTCCCCATGTTGGATGAAATGAATAGTCTTGTAAAGAAAGCCCAAGACAAAGCTATGTATATTAATTAATATGCCAATCTACGTAAACATACATGCTTGGCCCCCGATCATCTATATCTAGATTTAACACAAGATGGCGTAGATTATAACCTGTGGTGGAAAATTATTGATTTGAATGATCCTGATAATTATTTGTAGTTTAATGGAAGTGGGAACTTATGTATTTGTGTACATGGATATGAGATACAAATGTACCAATGTAAGACTACCAGGCGCTCTAGCAGAGAAGTACCTGTTAATGAGGAAGATTTTAAAGACATTGTTAAATCTATTGGTGATAATTTGAAGGAAATTGCAAAATATCTTTCCTCGGAGATTCATGAAAGATTCCCTCAAGATGAAATACTTGAAGCCATGAGTATTGTGTATCCTCAATTTTGGGTAAACCGAGATAACCCAAGATTTTTCATGCTCAAGGAAAAATCTTGATCGAACAATTTTCAAAAACTGTAACAATCAATGAGCAGAAAATAGAAGGAATTTTAAATGAAGATAAGCTAAGAAAGCAATGTAAGGATGTTTCAGTAGCTATTAAGGACCAATACAAATCCATGGGAAAGGACAAGGCCTTTGAACTGGGATCAATAAAAAGGGTTTGGACAAACTTAGGTCAGAGTGAAATATTGCATGATAAGATATCAGAATATTTCAAACTTGCTGATTTATTTCAAACAATGATATTGGGGTCGGTGGAGGATGAGATATTTTTCAATACATTAGGGTTTTTGAAATCAAAGTTAAGAAACAAACTAGACAAGAATTTGGAAAATTGCTTGAGGATGAAAGGAACTGCGTATAATATCAAAAAAATTCCTTTTGATAGGGCACTCACAATCTGGAGGTCCACATGTGAAAGAAGAGGGACCGGTCTTTGCAACACTCCAATTCCAAAGGTTGGTATTGGTGGCACTGCCATGGGTAGTGAGATTGGGATAGATGACATTGACGAAAATGACATAGTGAATGTTGAATTTGAGACATAGGCTGAAGAAGGTGAAGAGCAGACTTAGAATCAAGAGCTTCAAGATGACTCTTTTACTCTATCTGATGTTGAACGTTAGTTTCGGGACCCTGAATCCATTTGGGAAATGGAAGAGAATTAGCAGATTTTAGGTATTTATACTACACTACAAGATTCATGAATCAGTTTCCATTGTTCCAAAATGTAGTTGATGATATTTTATATTGTATTGAATAAAAATTGAAATTGTGAATCATTGCACTTCATGATATTTTATTTTATATTGCACTTCATGAATCATATTCCAAACTTTAGTTGATTATATTTTATATTGTATTCCATGGTATTGAATTTGATATGTGTTTCTACATCATTTTTAAAGAACAACACTTATCACTCAACTCATAAATTCCTATTGCATTTCTATTCACAAAATATTTGATAAATAACTCAAAGAATATTAATCCATTCCTTGAATAGAAGTTAACAGCTCAACATCCACAACTTATAAGCTAACAAAAGCTAACAGTTCAACATAAATAACTTATAAATACATCCACACAAATTAAACAATAAAAGCTTAAACTACCAAATCACCTAAATTATTCAGAGAACTCCTTACACATCCATCACCATAAAATATTTATTCATAGATAAACATTCCACAACAATGAAATTAACCAAAAATTTATCATTCCAATAATAGATAATCCACTGGCAAACTACTCAACAAAAGCACAATAAATCCACACAGTACACACCATAACTCAAAGATTGCGCATGCATGAACTTCACCATTGTCTTTCTATATTGAAATATAAAATAGCAGAGGTTTTTTTTTCTTGATAATGGTTCCTTGAAGACAACCGTTTTAGAAATTAAAATAAAAAGTCTTTGAAGTATCAAGAGAGCCAAATTAAAGAAAATAACATAAAAACTAAAAACTAAACAACATCGACTCCTTCACTTTCAATATTTTCCACCTCCTTCTCCTTCAGTAACGCCTCTTGTGCCTTTAATCTTTGCCTGTATTCCTGGTACTTGGTGACAATTGCGGTGATGTTTTTGCTTCCTGGCATTGTAGTAATCTGTAACCTGGTTCTCCATTTTCCCAAAGCCTTATCGGAATCAAACAACATCTGAGATCTTCTCTCTTCTCCAAAATTATAAGCCTTCAGGTGGAGCTCCGTTGCACTAAGTTTCGAGAAGGACTCCCATTTCACTGTAGTAGGATCAAATATTTCTTTATGAATTTCTCTCTAAACTTCAGAGAGATCTCTCTTATATCTAAAATCCTTTCATCAAACTCATCAGTAATTTCTACTCCCAGAATATGTTTTTTTTTTTAAATTTCCTCCAACATTTCGTAATATTTTTCAAGTGTGTTCTTAATTTCATTCACCAAATTATCATATATATTCAATTTCCATTCTAATGAATTGGACCAAGAAGGGTCTAGCTCCTTAGGATTATTCAAAATTTTCTCACCAATTAATATCTTCGGATCCATAGAGTTCAATTCTTTCATTTCCTGAGAGAGCACATAGAGACTAGTTTGATCTTTTTTGACATCCTGAAGTTCTCCTACTAACTCCTTCCTCTTTTCAAGAACTCGAGTGTAAAAATGCAAAGATTTATTCAGAAAGAAGATAGCCTCTTGAGATATTGTTTCGATCCCCTCACAAGCAGCTCTAGAATAGCTCAAATTATTTTTAATTTGCTCTATGATGAGCACATCGATGCCCTCTCCCTAAGGCTGAGAACTTGAGGCTTCATTAGATGTAGGAGTGGCCATGGAAGAAATAAAGTTACTCAATGTGAGGACTTGAGATTGCAGTTTTATATTTTCTTTCCTTTGTTCTTTCACTCTTTTAATGAAGGTAATGACTGAATAATTGGCATGGTACATATCACCTTCCAGTGTTGGAGGCCCCATATCAACATGTGTGACTTTGTAGTCTGTTGTTGTTATTTCATCTTCATTTAAATCCTTGACAGGGTCAACAATTTCTAACATTTGATTTCTAGAAGTAGCATCAGTCACCATCCTTGAAATTCTCTTGGATTTCTTAGGTTTTGAAGAGCTTTGAAGTAAATTTGCAACTGTATCCACTCCAAATATCATTGTAGGAGTATACTTTCTCTTCTTCTCCACTGCTTTTTTCAGCCATCCTGGGGAGGCTACTACCATACGAGAATCTTCTTTTCCAGTAATAGTTTCTTTAGGAGTGGTAGGAGTGAAAGGTGGATTATTAGGCGGAGAAGAGGGAATTTCAGAGTCTTTAGACATAGGAGGAAATATATTATCTTCAATGATCTATTTAAAGATAGCTTCAAAATCTACAGCCACAAGTTTTTCTTGATTGGTATTCTTCTTAGGGGTAGGAGAAAGCACACTGTCTTGTTCACAGATGCTCTTCAACTTGACTATTTCTTGTGGCCTATCACCATCACCTCCTGATTGTGAATTTTCACTAGATGACCTAACAGAGGGTTTCCCTGATGATACACTTGCACTAGATGCTTGCGTAGACCCTTTTTCATTCTTCTGTGATGACTTCAACTCCTGAACAAGACTAGCAACTTGCTGCCATTTCCCATCCAACCAATCCTTGGTTCTTTTAAGCATTGGGGCAGCATGCACCCTCATATATGAAATTTCACTTTGGTTCCAATCAACCCTAGGGTGGGATTTATCAGGCAATTTTTCATATCCAAGATCTAAGATTGTTGAATCCTCAGCTATATTTTTAGGAATGTCAAATTGAAGACCGAAATCCTGTATCTGTTTTAGTGTTAGCCTCATATAATCTCTTCTCAAAACTTCATTCTCATCAACACAATCTTCCCAGAAATATTTGATAGATGGGTGATGCCGATATGAGCTCCCTCCATAGAGATTCTGCTTCACAAAACCCTTATTGTCAAAATTAGCTCTCGTAGACAAATTCTGGAGGTTATATTCCTTGAGAAGTCCTTTAGCTCCCCTGGCCATTTGGTTTGTTTTGTACAAAAAAGAAGGGGTATCCAATGAGAAGGCATACCCTCGTTTCCCCATGTTCATATACTTAATATTAACTATTGCCATTTGTCGAAAAACTTCCAGAAATATCATTAAATCTTCAGGATACCGAGGTAATTTCAATGGGGCTTTCTCAAAACCCTCTATTCTTAGATAGGAAAACTTATCAAATTGGATAAAAAAACTCCCATATTTTGATACAAGAGAAATGGATTCAGGGGAAAGGTGCATTTCTGGATTTCCATCCAGCTTCCTCATGGCCTCCGTTAAAAATGCATCATTAACACGACAAAAATCATCCATTCCAAATTTTTTAGCGAACTGAGGAAAACATTTATACATAGGAATATTAGAAGCTAGGGTTCCTTGTGGCTCCAACCCTGGCCAAAAGGACCTTTGACTACCTACAATGTAGGTTAGGCAAGAACACATACAAAAAGTAGCAGTCTTATGGAATTTAATTAATTTCTCATTCAAATGGAAGCAAATAACTTCAACCCAGTCAATGAAAATGTTCTCATCACAAACTGTTAAGATAAACTGGTACATCCAATCCTCAAATAACTCAACTTGTGCATTCCCAACAATGCGGTGCAATAAAGCAATAGCATTTGCAATTTCTCCCTTAAAATGCAATCTTCTAAGTTTTTTTGGCAGTTGCAACTTACCTCTCCTTTCAGTCTTCAGCTAGGTTTTGGCCATGGAATTCTTACACTAGTCTTTATTCGCTTCAAAAAATTCACCTGCCACTGCGACAAACATGTCTTCTAGAGGTTCCCTTTCTAGAATCTCCAGCGCTCGGGAAACAGCTTCAAGAGAAATTTCTACAATTATAGTCTCATCCGTAGCTTTAATTTCTCATGTCTATGGAATGTACCTTCTCGCACATGCACTTATTAGTTCCACACTCAACATAGCTTTTGAAAACCCTCCAGCCTGAGCTAGCCCACTTTCTAAGAGTTTTATATCTAGCTTAGACTTGTTGTCCCTCTCCAGGCCCACCCAAAATTCTTCTAACTTAAAAGGTCTGAGCTCTGTATCCCTTACGTCGGTCGTACATTCACTTTGCATGAGCACAAAATGCAAATTCACGAAGAAATAATGTTTGCACCTCAGAAGTACTGGCCTTGGCAAAGAACGAGAATGCAGGCTAAATGTTTGAGTAAAAAGAATGTTTGCACTTGAGAAGTACTAGCCTTGCCAAAGAACGAGAATGCAGGCTAGATGTTTGAGTAAAACTTTTCCATGCACTTATGTCGTAATTTTTGATAGGACGTGCATTGAATGTGACATTAAATTGCATTCCTCGAAAAGATAGCCTTGAAACATGCATGCTTTTGGAAATTCCTCAAAAGACAACTCTAGTTTAGTCCATACATAAGTCCATAATGTCGCGTGGTCGTTGAAACTAGGAACCTTAGAACCAAAGTTTGAAGTTTCAAAGTTTTCGAAACCTCTGACCCACCGACTACAAAGATGACCAAGAAACTAGAAAGACTTGCAAGTTTGCAACTCAACAAAGTGAACAAACTCGAGGAATCGGGAAGTTATGAAAATTCAGAACTCTGCAACAAGGTTATAAATTATAAAACTCTGATGACTAGCGACCAATAAAGTTATAAATTATAAATCTTCGAGGACTAGTGACTAAGGTTAGGAAAAGCACCAAAACCGCAACTTTGAGTGATAGTAACCACAACATGTCATTAATCTTCTTTGTCATTATGCATTGATGTATGTTTTAATTTTGGATCTAGTTTAATGAACCAGTTAAAGTACCTTGATTAAAGCATGAATTCATATAAATGTTTAGTGGATCTGATAAGTAGTACTAGTCATGAAGACTGAGTATTGATCTATGAATTGTAATGCAATTTAACTAAGATTATGGATGCCTGGAATTAAAGTTACCTTATAGTTCATATTTTAATTGTGTTAAAAGTAAAACTTGAACATGTACTAAGCAATTCATCACTCAACTCAATGCTTAATAACATATTAGTAATAGTATTAGTAGCATATACAACAATGAACATCAACAATCGTTTAAAGTGTATCTAGTAGTTGAAACCACTATCAGACTTTTTCTTCAAATGAAAAAATAAATAGTACAAATAATTTATTATTTAACATTGACACATTACTGAAGTCTGAGTTGGAACAAAGACAACTTTGCACAGAGCTAAGGAGGAACTTGGAAATCCATATTATCAAAAATCAAATCACTGCAACACCTTTTCTAGCAACTTCCACTGTTCAGGTGGTGGAATTGTCATTTGTTCTAACTGATGTTGTTTGACTTGAAGATTGGTTAACAATTCATGATTCGAATTGGAACCTGTCTTGCATTCTTCAGTCAATTTTACATTCAAGGTTAGCAATGGTTTGATGGAATCCAAGTAGTTCACCACATCTGGGTTCTAAGGAAACTGGCCCAAATCAATCTTCATTGCATCCTCCATCTTCTTTCTAAAATCATTTTTTCCAATGAATCGCTCATTTGTCTCAAAACCCTCTGGCAAACCAAGTTCTGTGAAGTTCCTTACATTTTCATCCACCTTCTTCATCTTGTTTGCAACCAAATTCAAATATTCCTTTGTTTCACACATTCTCAAACACTTTTCAATGATAAATGACAACGTCATTGATGTAGCAAGCCGATTAGTAATCCCTTTTGATTTCAAAACATTGTCACTAGCTTTGTAGACTATTTGTTGAGTTTATTTTGCAGATTTCTCTAATGCCAACACATTTTTGTTGTCCACTAAATATTTGTTGAGCTTCTTATGATGTTGTCTGATAGCATCAATCAATTGAAATGTGTCACACAAATGATCAATACTTTGCATTATTTCATCCCAGATCTTTTGTTTCATATGGCTCATTGTCTCTCTACAAAATGCAAATAACTTATTTTGACAAGTCTCAATTTCATTTTTGCTTCCATCACCTCTGCCACCAATCTTTCATTTCTTTTTCTCTCCTCCAATTTTTTTTCCCACTGTGCATTTCCATTCGCAATGCTTACTCTTAGTTTTTCTGAAGTGGATTTTTCCTCATCATATTTCTTGTTGCTCTCATCTAGCCTTCAGTTCATTCACTGCAGTCCCATTCTGCTTATCCTCTTTGTTGTTGATGCAGAGGAAAAAAATTTAATTCTTTTTTGTAATTCATTGCTCTTGTTATTTGTTGCTTTCCTCTTTGCTTTCTCATTTGCTAGATCCGCCTGTAACTTTTCAATTTGAGTCTGCAACCTTTTTTTCTCTCTATCTTGCTTTAGCAATGATGTGTACACCAATTCATTTATCTTCTTTGATACATTAATTTTGTCAATATTTATGAGTCAAGAAAAATCCAATTGAATATTGTTAACCTAGAATTCAGATCGAGCCATCTGATTTGTTGGTTTGTCTTGAACTGTGCGAATGTAGAATGTGTACCCCATGATTTCTTTATTTTAGCCAAATGTGGGTACTACCATGTTGTGGCCTAGCAAGTTATGTTAGATGTACTTCCATCGCTTATTTCTTTTATTTTTCTGCCCATGTCTGATTTCTTTTTAAACTCTTTAATGTAATCAAAACCTAGGGACACAGGAACAATGGAATGCTTGAATGGAGAAGGAATAGGAGTAGTAGTACTTACAGTTGCTAATGATGTAGCTAGACTAACTGGCACTGGGAGGGTTCCTGGAAATAACTCCTTTGTGGTGGATCCACTGGTAGTGTGACTCAGACCTATCAAAATCCTTTGCCTCTTATGTATGCCTTGATCACCTGGTGTTTCTGTGGTATATTGTATTGTTGTCCTCTTGTGTGTAGTTTTTTGTTCTAGCATATGTTGACCACTACTAGTACTACTACCCATACCATCACCACCAGAGGCAGTGCTAGTTGCACTAAGCTCTCCACCATGGGCATGTCCTAGTTGTGATTGTGTCTGACCATGAGGATGAGGATTTGACGCTCTTCAAAATTGTCTTGTATGCCCTAGGTCTACTTTTTCACCTCCAATCCCAAGGCCAGAAAAATCACTTGCTTTTCTATGCTCTACATCTATTACCGTCCAATGGCCTTGTCTTTGGGATCCCAAAGGACCACCTTCATAACCCATTTTTTCAGCTATGGTTGCTCCAGTAGTATATGCTTCTTTTGTGGCCTCACTTAAATGAAGTTTGAAATTGAAATGGCTTCCTTCTTCCCTATCATCATTAGATTCATGATCACTTTATCTTCTTGTTCATCTAGATGCTCTATATTCCACAATTTTCTAAACTCACTATCTTCTTCATTATCTCCATACTCTGCAAGAGCTCTTGGTTCACCTAGCTCCTTCCTTATAGACCAAAAGGTAGTAATTTTTAATTGTGACCAATTTTTTTCTGTAACTTCCTTCTCTAAAGAACCTGAGATTTTTACTCTACTACATGGTTTAGCACTTTTTTGATAAAAAGTGTTGTACCTCCTGATTGTCTTTCAATGCAATGTCATAATTTCTTCTTACAATTGCTCAAAAGAAATACCATTCTCAGTAGCACTTTTCTCCATTGCAACTTTGACCTCATCCCAAGAATCCTTGTTTCTCAATTTTTCGAGCAAGGGTTTACTTTCATGTTGAATTCTACTTGCAACATTCTTATTGAGCACAACCATTGATTTAATGGTGTTACATGGACTTACCACCAGTGATGTGAGTAGTATCAAAATCAAAAACAAAGATTATGTGCCACACTAAATTTTTCTCTTTGTGATCCCTCCACATGAAAAAGGAAGAAGGAAATAAGGTCTTCTTTTGCTGACTGGTAAAGTGCAGTTCATTAGTACTCTGCATCTGCCTTACATATTCCAAAGCAAAAACCCTTTCTGTCACATGTATTGGAAGTTTGTATGACTGTACTCCCGATGCATAAAATCTTAGCACATTATATTCTTCCATTAAGTACCAATTAGTCAATTGTATTTCTTTTCCTAGTTGAATGCAATTTCTACATGACATAGGCAATCTAGGCATTGGAGTATTTGTAATTGCTTGATGCAATGGAGCCAAAAAGTAGTCTACAAAATGACTGTAGTTCCTTCGAGAATCATGAATCCTTATAACAGTGGTCCATTCATATACTGGAGCCATTTTCTTTTCCTTAGGATTACTATAGGGCCGAATTTGAAGCTTGTTGGTCTGAAACATTCCTCTGAATTTCAATAGAAAAAGATAGCACCAGTAGGTTGTGAACCTAAATGTCTTGGTGGAACCTCCTTTAATCATTAAAAATTGTTTATGCATGGATTCTACAATGTGATCAATAAAATTATATTTGACATGTGGAACACCATAATGGATATTATACACCATTTCAAGGAGGCATGCACCCACTTCCAAATTGCTATCTAGTTTGAGGAAAAATGCTAGCATGGAAATAGTATCCTGAACCCATGGTTTAAAAATTTCCAAATCATAAGGAGGCTTATGATCACCTTTCAATTTGTTTCTATCCCGAACTATTCTGTTTAAGAAAGATTTTTTCTCCATTTCATCCACTGCTTCATAATCACTATCAAGCTTTTCCAGGTCAATGTGGACATTTTCAAATTCTTCAGTTGTAAATGTAAACCCCAACACTTTTCCAAGTTCTTCTGCATTAATGGATAAAATTCTTCTTTGCTATCTTTATTAACAATTGCTCTTTTGTTATCATCATAATTTTGGGCACAGACCATGATAAATTTAGGGCAAGGGAAAACCTCATGTAACATCACGCGCCCTAATCCAGTTACCCATGGTGCACTGATACTATTAACTTGCATTTGATTTGAGGCCTTATTCTCAGATGAAAATATAAGTTCTGAGGTATGCCTACCATAGGTTTCAGGATCATAAATAACATGGTATTCATCAGTGAAACCGGGGGTTTTAAGCAATTTTGCATAATGTATTTTTTTATCTAACATTGCTCTAGTGGTACTGCTGGTAGACATGCTTATACAATGTGAAACTGTGAATTCCCTATTAGTCCTTATTTTTTCTTAAATTCTTAATTCTTAAGTCTCTTAGCCCTAAACCCAAACTTCAAAGTTTGACAAAATAAGATTTTAAGAAACGTCAAATGATGAAACATAGCCACATGAATTCTTTCACTTACCCGACTTTTGATTCTCGGAAAGATTAATGCCAACAATCGTGGAAACTGGGTTTTTGGAATAGCTTTGTCGGAAGTGGAACTATGGAACCCAGAATAGGTTGGTGTCGCGGTGTGCTGCAATGAGAAAATTGAAGATCAACTCCTTGCAGTCAATTCTCCTCACTCAAAAATACAACTTAGTAAAATTGTCAAACATATCTATTGGACAAAAATTTAAAGAATTTAAATCATGATCTGTAAACTGTTAGGATCGAATGTTTAGGTTCAACCACACATCATTTTAACTAAACCACATCAGAATTATAACTTAGAATAAAAATAATGTTTGAAAGTTTAAATTTTGGGTTGCACTAGAATTCACATCAACGTTTCATAAAATGAATTAAATGTCGCATGAGAGAAATACGCAGTGACTGGTTATAATCATAATGTCACATTATCACATTAATAGCACAACCATTTATTTTATTACAACTGAAT
>VDFB02165503.1:0-28590 GCA_007258455.2 Sequoia sempervirens | reverse complement strand
CATCTATTTGACCAAATGAAAGAAGTCTTCATCATATAGAGTGAGGTAGAAGAAGAAGTGATTCATAGAATTATGGGTGAATCATTTTTGAGCCAAGTGCATGTGCATAGTGCTACCATGTTGGAGCATTTCGTATATACTATCATCAGGACCTCTGGTTGTCATGATTGGGGCATGAGAGCAACAAAGTGTTCGGTGAGGCCAAAGTTTCACCACTATGTCAATGTAGCCATTACCGAGCTCAGTCACTATCCAAGGAGCGAGATGGTAGGTGACGCCATCTGCATAGCGTCGACTCTTCAGAATGAGACTGTGGAAGAAGCCGTGAATTTTATTTGTGTAGGGGTCATGAGGAATGACATGGGGCTCTTTGCCCAATTTCTGCAGTCACATAAGAATCTACTATCTCCCGCCCAAATCAAGCGCCTTCAGATTGTGATAGAGGGCGTTTGAGAGTTAATGTTTACCCTCTACATTTGAAAAATAAACCTTTTTTCCATCAATATCAAATTTTTATAGTTGAATCAACAAATTTTGTAATGCCATTGTGATGTATACACACACACACACATATATCAATAAAAATACAGTTTGGATATCATAGTGTCCTTGTATGAATGATTTTTGTTGATTATGTTCATATCAAATTCAATGGCATTCATTTTTTTTCCTGTATAAATACATTTGTCATTCAAATCTGCATTCACTGTTATTTTGTTATTCTTCTAAAAAATGTCTTCTGGTGGTAGTGTGGGTAGTTTGCAAAATTGATCAAAACACCGCCCAAGTTTCAAATGTCTCTCGAAATCCCACCCAAAAAAAAAACTTACGAAACAAGTCACTCAGTGGTCTTTTGACAAATTCGTGAACCTTTAGTACATACCACCTAAGATGAGTAAGGCTTAAATGGGGCAGTAAGTTACAATGGAACCATAAAATACTGTCTACATTCAAAGGATAATAAAGAAGCGGTAAAGTGGGAGGTTAGCAAAACTAGTGAAAACCCCACCTAGGTTCACAACGTACAGTGAAACACTGTTTGGCCTAAAAACTTGTGCAAAAAGTTGACTAAAGAAAGGGGAAGTAAGGTGACATTGAGGAGGGTACCAAAATTAAGGGTAACAGTAGGGTTCCATAATATTTTTCTTGCAAACACTGCCCATTTTTTCTCATCGACATCATTGATAACACAACACAATTTGTATAGAATTTGAGGTAAGTCACTTTCCATGGTTTTAGTTATTTTTTTGGGAATATGTACGCGATTGAATCAATTTTGTTGTGTTTTATTTCATTTCAAAATAATTTTGTTTTATTTGTTAAATAAATGACATTGGTTCTTTGGTTTTATCTATGACCGTTTTCATATATGGTATTATTGCAATACCTAGTGTTAGATCACTATTTGTTTCAATATTTTGAATTGTGAAATAGATTTTACATTATTTGGTGGTTTCAAATTTTTATTTCGTTTTTCATAAGGTTTTTTTGACAATTTTCCTAACATAATTATTTAATATTAAATGGATACTAGCTTTTTCTAATGCTATAAATGCAATGTTTTCTGGAGCTATCTACACATAGAGTGAATAGTAGATATTGGGCCATCCTCATATTTTTAACTTATCACATTCTTCTTCACAAACCATATGTAGACATGCAAATAATCCTAATCAACATTATGCATCTAAAATTGATCAATTAACAATAAATTCTTCTATTAATCAAATAAAGCAATTTATTAGATTAATTCACTAATGTCTATCATGTTTGATTAAATAAATCAATTTATTTAATAAAAACCCTAAAGTCCTCTCATTTGATTTAATAAACCAAATTATTTAAATCAAATGTCAAATCCCCTAATTCCTTCAAGTTAATTAATTCTGAATTAATTAACTCCTAATTATTACCCATTCTCTAGCTTTTGACTCAACCTTGGTCAAACCCAACCCCTGATTAACTAACCAACTTGCACATGAAAATAATTCTTTTAATTAACTAAATACCCTATTTTCCCTCACAAAAGCATATGCTTTGGGAATATTCCTCCAATAACTCCACTTATTTGACTTTCTTACCCAAACATTATTTCCTCTTACACTCTCAACCATATGCATTAATCTCTCTTACATCCTCACCCACATCCTCTTACACTCTCAACCATATGCATTTATTCCTCTTACATCCTCTTTACTCACACATTTCCAAAAATGTGCTCCAACTTCATCCATTAGCCTTGTGACAAGTGTCACATTCTCATTGGCTCTCCTTTAGTCCCACATTCCTCCAATATCTTCATTCTTCAACCCTTCAACCCTATTATAGAGAGATTCTCAATGAAGAAATGATCGTCAATCATATGAAATTTCATTATAGGCTCATCATCTTTGCATCTTCATCACATTGGAAGCTTATCAAGGGGGTGGGAAAGGGCATCCTTTCCACATCAAAGGAGCACCACTCCCACTATGCGATAGGGTTTGACATGCTTTTATATGCTTTCATTTAGTTTCTTTGGTTCTTTTCATATTGTTTGCATATGTAGCATGATCAAGTATTTCATAGGAGTACTCTATTTTCTTTGTTCAAATTGACTAATGCTAACATTTGTCTTTGTTTGAGCTAGATTGTAGGTTAGTACTCACATTTTGGTGCCCACCGTGGGGCTTTATTAATAGTGATATTACTGTTCAAATATGATATTGCTATATTGATATTTCTTTCCATCTAACACCAACTGGTTGTCATTTTTTGTCCAAATATTACATTTAATAGGCCAAAAAAAAGGAAGGTACGTTTGCATGGAAAGCACATTTTGATTGCAAGTTATTTGCAAGTACGAATACGTTGTAGAAGAGGCTGTCCCTCCAAGTGGACTGATTGCTTTGGAGCAATCAATATTTATATTCTGACGGCTGATTTAATCGCTTTACTTCATTGCTTGAGTTCATTGCTCGAAAGTCAGGTGTTTTAATCACTTTTTTTTTCTTATGCTAGAATTTTGTTATTGATGCTAGAGATACGACTTTAACATTCAAGTGTTGACAGTCCGTGTAAAATCAGTGTAAATGCCAAACATTGAAATTTGGTTTAACATCGATTAAGTTTCTTTGTTGCTTTTTTTTTCTAACTGTATTTTAATGCATTCAACATTAATATTGTTATTTATATAGGCATGCTGGTTTATCAGGTGTATGATCCAGCAGTGATCCAAAATATTGATTAGGGAACATGTAAAGTGATTGAAATTTTGAATACAAATAAAATATACATAGTTTTTAAAACACACAATTTGAATTTATAAAATGTGAAAGCGTCATGTTTATGATTTATGACTGAGACTGCATGTACTTAAGGAGTCATACAGTTTAGTGCCTTGTTGAGGCATTGATATCATTGGTCTTTGTTTTGTTGTTATCATTCTGATTAAGGGGGCACATCATTTAGAGTTTTTCTCATCATTCATTGGGAAACATTTTGCATTAAGGAGAAGGCTCGACTTAGGCAGGGAATGGTTTTCTTTTACCCATCCTTCCTTTGAGAAATTTGAAGAGCACAAAGATATACTGAAAGGGGGGGTGAATCAGTATATCAACAAAATTTTACCCTCTTAACTTTTATCAACTTTAACTTCTAGCACAATATCAACTATGCAATATGAAACAATATGATCAAGTTGACACCAACAATTGTATTTTATTTTTTATATGAGATTACAAAGATTGTAGGCACCAACCTACTTGAATCATCAATTTTATAGTTTACTAGGCATCAACCTACAAGGAGCACCAACCCCTTAAATTTATTTAGTAGGCACCAACCCACAAGGAGCATCAACCCCTATCTCAGATTTAGTAGGCACCAACCTACAAGGAGCATCAATCCCCACTTGCCAAGCACCAACTTAGCAAAATATAATAATTTCAAGAATAGTGTTCCGCCTTCAATGGTGCTTCTTCAACAGATGATGGACATTGTGATTCCTTCACCAAATTCGTATAAACTCCTCTTCATAATCCTTCACAAATCTGCATAAAATCCTCTTCATTAATGCTTCACAAATTTGCATTATAAACTCCTCTTCATTAATGCTTCACAAATCTGCATAAACTCTTCTTTATAAATTTGCCATAAATACTTCACAAATTTTCATTATATCTATTCATAATAGATTTGCACATAAGCTCTCATTAGTCTTCTCATCATTATACCATAGATTCTTCATATAAATCTGCCTTTTCACTTTCATAAATCCATTTTATAATCTGATTGTCTTCATACTCCTGGATCTGTTGGTGTATTTATGATATCACACTTGTTTAACCCTTCACAAATTTGATTCAAATAATGCACACTCTTCTTTTGCAAATTTGGTCCAATCTATGCAATGTTATACCTTCAAATCCGATCACAAATATATCAATGTCGTCCTGTATATTTATGCATATATCCTTCATAAATATTGCACGTTCTTTCACAAGATTGATCATAAGCATGGCAATATCTTCCTTCAAAATCTGCTCTTAATTTTCACACATATTCTTTATACAAATCTGCACTTAGCCTTCACCAATGGTTGCATATATTCTTTAGTATGAATTTGACACACTTCATTTTTTTGCTCTTTATTTTCCTTTAAATCTGCTCAAGTGTTCAAATATTTTTCATTGTTCTTCTTACCTTTTGTATGCAGATCTATAGGTGTAGATATGTTATTTTTCTTTTAAATATCACACACACTACACACAACCATACTCACATACCTGCTGGTGTATATATGATTTTTCCTTTTTAACTTCACACCTCACTCAAAGATCTTCTTTCATTTCCACGTACTCACACCACTCATCTCTCTTTCAAATATGAATTTATATCTTATTTATACTGATCTCAAGGATTGCAACCTTTGTTAAGCAACATGTCTCTTGAATTGATGCCCTTGTAAAGGATCACACCATTTAATTCTTGAAATTTGACATTTAATTAAAAGAATTATACCTCCCCTTTTTTTACTTAAACATTATTAATTTTAGATCGCACCATTCCAAGAATTTGCATCATTAAGAAGGATCACACCTTTTTATTAAATCTGATGTTTCATTTGGATCACATCATTTCACTAATCACCTTTTTATTAAAAAACCTATACTTGTTTTATGGATCTGAAGTTAAGCAACAAGTCTGAATCATACTTTTTCAAATTGAAAGATCACCTCACTTCATAACTGAAGTTTGATGATAAATCTGCCCTCTCATTTCATGAAAGCATCTTGTTTCATAAAATCGCATCCTTTAAATCGTGGCTTTTTAAATATCAACAATAGTTTTTTCTTTCTAATGAAGTTGACTTAGAGCATTAACAAATCATATTAGTTTAGCATATTTTTATCTTCAGATTTAAATCGATTCCTCTCAGCAAAATTGACAGTTCAACTTGTCTCATCTGATGACGTGAACAAGTCTTGTCTTATTCTCTTTTGATGTATATTTCAAGAAGCTCCTAATCCTTAGTTTGCTATATCTGATCTCTTCAAGTATTTGACCCCCCTTTTGTCTTATACACCAAACTTACTTTGTCTTTTCTACAAAGTCTTGATCGAATCTGACTTCTTCTTTAGTATATTTGCTCCTTTGTTATTATTTACCTCTATATGCTGAAGTTGTGGCTCCTTAATGAATCACCCAATACAAGTAAAAATCGTTGCTCTCTCCTTAAGTCGATGCCTTCATGAAAATGCATGAACTCCAAGCAAATATTACTCTAATTTCTAAGAATGCAATTTGCCTTCAAACATATCAAATTAGAATATCAAATCAGAATACGAAATTTGATCGCTCTCTTGGATGTTGTGGATATGGTTGCTGATATGTGGTTGTCATTGATGGCAACACTATTAGCATTTGGTGCATTGAAGACTGTATATGTCGAGGATATTGAGAAAATTGTAAAAGAAAGTATTTTTGGTTCCCAGTGGAACTGTGCAGATCAAGGTGTTGTGTTTTGTACGTTGAAGATTAGCTGATGTGGATTTAAGGGTTTAACATTGAATGTTTCTAGATCATCTATCAGAAGTTTCAGAGGTCCACGTGAAGTTTTGAGTATGTTGTGGTCTGACAGTGTGTTGCTAGTCTTTGTCAGTGTTCCTGAATGAAGTTTGTGTAATTCTTGTTTTATCAGTTGTTGCAGATGCTTCTCTGTTATTTCTTGGTGTTATGTGGTGTCTCTAGATCATTCTCTATCTTTGTGGTGTGTCCACATTATTCAGAGAGTTTGTGGTTGAAGATCTTATCTTGCGCATGTTCGGTTTTTCTTGTTCCTGGCCAACATGTTGTTGGTAGCGTGTTGTGGATCTTCGAGGTGTAATTAATTAAAATCTTTTCACATTGGAGATATTAATTTGGGTCTCCACTATGTTGTGGCCGACCTTGGTGGATTCACATTAAAATATTATTTGTTAATTTTGGCCGACATTACAAATATATTTTATTTTATTTGGCCAACAAAGTGGTGATGAAATTTCATGTAGCGGATATATAAGGGCGACTAGTTCATTATGGGTGAGATGCTTTGTGTGCTCCTATGTGTGTATGTGCGAATATCATTCGATTGCTGAGCAGAGTGTGAAGAAGAATGTGCAAAGTGTGAAGAAGTGTTGAGCTTAATTGGAACTGTAATTAGGCTTGTGAAGAAGCTATTTTCTCAGTTCACAAATCTTGGATAGTTTTAATCCAAACCTTATTGTTGGAAGTGAGTCCTCTTTTGTAATTGAGCAGTGAGCTCTAGGCAATGTGCCTGAATGCATGTGCATTCCCTTTATTATTTATTTTATACTTCTAGCAGAGTATAATCTTGTGGACTAACATCCACCGTGGTTTTTCCCCAACAGGGTTTCCATGCAAAAAATATTTGTGTTCTTTGTCTCTCTGATGTGTTGATTGTTTATGGTTAATTTCTTATTCATCAGATCTGAGATTAAGTTAAGTTTAAGAAGAAGAATTTTAGTTTCTGTTACAACTGATTCACCCCCCCTGTCAGTTGTGTGTCCTTGTTCTGCCAACATGCTCCACATTCCATATATTTTATAGGCTCCTTGACCGGCCTCACCATTGCTCTAAATTGTTGCTTTCTTATCTCTATTATATATATACATATCAAAAATTGATCTCTCAATGATTCTATGTAAATACCCAAAACATTCTCTTATCTTCATGATTAGTGATGGCCCCAATATTGAAGTTTCGATGTGATCTTCTTGAATCTTACCACGATGTACAAGGTGGTAATCCATACCTTTACCTTTCAAATATGTTATCTTCAGTTATGCTAATCTTCTCACTTTACCTTGACATCAATGAAAATATGAACCATCTTCCTTCTCAAATTCAACTTGACATCAATGACAATATTTCCAACAATCTCTCCCTTTGTCATTGATGACAACACAAATGTAATGCCTCTCGTGTTGCTATCACTGTTCTGATACTTTTTATGTTATGTTTTGTACCTTGAGACTATGTTGGTGGTTGTTCACCATTTTTTATTTGGTTGGTTGACAGTTTAGTTTACTTGGATGATTATGATACTCTTTTTGGATGTTTACATTATGATGATACATGGTGTTTGATGTTGTGTTTGGGTTTAACTGGTTATGTTTATCATATGGGTGTAGTACTATGCTTTACTTTTTCTGTTTCTGGTTTTTTATTGTGTTTTAATTTTTGCATCAACGTTTCGGATCACACTCTGTGATCCATCCTCAGGATGTAAAGAGAGCATAAGGAGATGAATAATGCCCTCATTATTCATCTCCTTATGCTCTCTTTACATCCTGAGGATGGATCACAGAGTGTGATCCGAAACGTTGATGCAAAAATTAAAACACAATAAAAAACCAGAAACAGAAAAAGTAAGCATTATGGATTGTGGAAATCTCATAGCATTAAGTACTATGCTTGTTATGCATTTGATTATGTAATTGCTTTATGATATTTATGATGATGTGTTTACTGCTTGGAGTCTTGGTGAGAGGATGGTGTAGCATCGCTTGTTCTCGTGCGCCCTGCTACGCTGCAATTTCCTCATGGTGTGTTTATTATTGGATATAAATATGTTGCTCGACATCTAGTTTGATGCAGGATGCAGGTTTGAGCATGCCTTACAAAGTCCCATGGGTATGATGTGGAAAAATAGAGTTGACAAGAAAGTTCCCCCACCCTAGTCCATCACCCCGTCATTGTGTTTGACGATGTGGTCCGTTTGCAACCCCATTTCCATTTTGGTATCATTTTTTTGAGTCATTTATTTTAATTATTTAATTATTTGTTATAGTTGTTCATCATGTTAAGTGTATTAATGTTGTTCAATTAATCATTTTAGTTAAACAAAATTCATAAGTGTAGCATTGATTTAATTAAATTATTAAATTAGATTGTTAAATGAATGTCGTTAATTAATTATTAAATTAATTCATTAAGTTATAATGATTCGATAATTATATTATATTTTTATTTATGATGATTATATTAATGAAATATAATGGAATATTATTGCATTTATTAATAATGTTTATTCTAAATTCAATTGTGATGGATAATGTTGTTTAAATAAGATATTAAATGGAGATATTAAATTGGAGTTAAGTGATAATGTTAAATCATTAAAAAGTTATTAAAAAAGAAATTTAAATCAAAAATATTCTGCATGCAAGTGCATGCATAGTTTCAAACTGAAAATGAGAGGGCAACTTGCCGATTTTTGTGTTTTTAATGATTTATCATTTGATTTTATTTTTGAAAACTAAAGATAATTTCTTGAATTGAAATTGGAAAAAAAAGGGAAGAAAAAAAGTTAATTTCATTTTTGGGTTTTGTTTTTGCAACAAGAAGTTTTTTGCTTTGCAAATTATCTCTTGGGTACTAGATAAAAATACAAAGTTTGCTAGTTTGAAATTTGGTTCTTCTAGATAACGAAATAGAGGGCTACGAAAGAACTTGTGTTTGCTCAGTTTCTCCATCTGCAAAGCATAGGATTCCAGGTTGGTCGTTGATTTCTTGTATGCATTTCATCTTCGATTGATCAAATTTGGTTTGCTTGGCGTCAATTTATCTCCTCTCAGTGATTTATTTGGTTTTCAATTGTTGCTTTCTTCTGGGATTTGATGTATCCATAGTCTTCTGTCCAGTGACTCCAACACATCTTGTTGTTTGCATACATCAAACTAAATTACATAGATTTTTCTGCCTTATGCGTTTGCTTGAAAGTTTCTAAAGCTCTTTTAACGAATCTGTTAGTGCGCTCCCTGTTGCCCTATCATCCCTTGGGACGAGGTATAATTGAGGTTTCCAGTCAAATCATTTATGATCCATTTCTATGCTTTCTATCATTGCATAAATCATAGGTCATTATTTTCTGACAGTGCCTTCCAGTCGCCTTTACTTGGAAGTGTTGACTCATCCATGTTGAGCATATCTTGCAATCATTTCATCCCATGAACCGTCATCTCTTTAAGTGTTTTGATCAAACAAGTTCGCTGCCTTGTCTTATTAAGAGATTCAATTTGTTTTGATCATAAGTTTTTAGCTGCCTTGTTCTCTTGGAAGTTTGATTTATCTTTTCTTGTCTTAAGCTTTTGTGAGTTTCTTGTTAGCTGGCTTGGAGAGTTAGGGATTAGATTTAATCAAATTATATGCCATGTGAACCTCCATTTTGGGCTACGCCATTGTGTACAGCAGGCACATGCCTCTGCCTGTAGCCGTGACCTACTATTGTTGTTTGAAGCTTTTATATATACCTTTGTGTATGGTGTGTAGCTGTTTTGAAGCCTTTTGATATGGCGCCTAGTGCTGCATGAGCTCAACTGACCTTAGTTTTTAGGAACATATATATATATATATGGCGCCTAGTGCTGCATGAGCTCAATCGACCTTAGTTTTTAGGAGTATATATATATATATTGTATGTTGCATTTTAATATGGGTGTTATGTGTTGTTTGAAACAACTAGTAAATACAATTGAAACAGTTATAATTCTATTACGTTACAGTAGTACCTTAAATTTTTATATATATATATATATATATATATATAAAAGTTTAAAATATGAGTTTGATCTTGATTAAAAGAAATTTGTTTGTATAAATTGCATATTAAATTATTATCATGAGCAATTCGTTAATGTTTAAATGAATAATTAGGAATTTTGTAGTTTAAGATTATATAGCTTCTTAATCATTTAAATGATATTATTTTGAACATATAATTGATATGTAATTGATCATTTAAGAGAAATTTTTTGTGTAGAAATGCATGTTTAAATAAATATCTATTTTGTTTATAATTAAAGATTAATTCATTATGTGTAATTTAATATCTTTAGAATTACTTTAATTTGGTGATTTCAATATGGATGTGAAAGTAAAAATATAGTTGATGTTTTAAAATTCTCTTTAGAATGGTTACTTGAATGTGATTGTGAGAATTAAGAGATTGGTTTCTTTAAATGGTTCCATGTTGATTGATTACATTTTTTCCCTTGTATTATTTCGATTCAATGAGATTTTGTGTTTAGTCATGTGGGGACTCGTAGCACTGAGTTACTCTCTACTGGGAGTTTAAGGGTAGTTCGTTCAATAGGCTTCTAGAGGCGATGGGAAACTTGATTTATGATTGGATTTTCCATGTTTGATCTTTTTGGTTCATTTGATCTTATCGTTGATTTATAATCTCTTGTGGGTGTTACCTTGTACCAAGGTGTTGACATTTGATGTAGCTTTTTGGGCGAGATGGTTCATGCCTCGCATATGCACTTGATTTTTCTGGTTTTAGTGCTTTACGTGTTTTGGTACACCCCTTGATGTCATTAGAGTTGTGTTTCGGTGCTACTAGGGAGAGTGGCTCTTCATGGGGGCTGGCACACAAAGGGGCAGCTTGGGTAACCCATGGAAGAGTTTGTTTAAGAAGTGAAAACCTAATAAAATAAACTAGTGGGTCTGGGGTAGGATCACACTAAAGAAGATAAATAAGATGCCTCGCCCATGTTGTTAGTTCTTTCACAAACTAAGGCTGGGTTGAGAAGGCCATGGTCGACAAGATCACTACCTCATCCTCATGAGAGGCTAGTGGTCCTGCATGTGTCATCCTATGGGGCTGGTGCCTAGTGAGAGGTAGCCTGGGTAACCCATACTAGGGCCATGTGATGACACTCTTCCTATAGTATCCTTGGCTATTCTATTCCTTTGTGAGCCTCTAGAAGTATTCATTTTGATGTTGTTGCTAATCATGTTCCTTGTTACTCTTTTTTTGTTGAGTCTTGTAGCCTTTCTGCTTGACTGTTATTTGTCGTGGGTCTTTCTTTGTTATCTCCTAGCACGGGGGGTGGGCCTTCAGGTCCATGTGGTCGGGTGGAACGTGCTATGCACCCCATTGGGTTCCCAGCCGAAGTTCATGAAGCATGGAGATTGGATCGATGCAGTTGATCCAGAGCTTCACTAGAGTTCGGTTGTATTGTGTTCACTCAGTTGTATACTTTTGTTATTGATGTACTATTCCCATTGTGGGTTGGAAAGCACTATTGTACTTTTGTAAATATGAAACAATGTAATTTCATATTGATGTATATATACATTCTGATTTGATCAATGTTATATATGTCTACTCTTGATTATTTTATGTGTTCATATATGGATGTTCCTCACTGATGTAATGTAATGGATGTATGATCATTGTTTAGTTATCATATATTATGGACTTGCAATGTAATCTTGGCATTCATTAATAATCATTATGGAATGGGTTTATGTTTAATAATGCAGTCACATGTACCCCAGAGGATGTAGTAGATATTGTATGTGTATAATTGCATTGCATGGATTGTATGTTAGTGTACATCTTATGTTAGTTATTTTTATTTTTTTTAAATTTTGCTATAATTTGTTAGTTCTAGTTGTCCTTTGGGGTTTGAACGATGGGGCGTTACAACTTGGTATCAGAGCTAGGTTATCAAACATTGGGTACTCTAGGTTAGTTAAGCCCATTAGGTTAAAATTTAGGCTTAACTCTTGAACTTACATGTTCCCCTCTTATGTTGCACAGGAACATGCCTAGAGGTAGGGGTCGTGCCCATGGAAGAGGCCAAGGTGGTGGCTGTAGAGCCAAATGCCAGAGTTTGTCATCTCCAAGCTCCTACAGTTTTGAACATGAGGAATGTTAGAGTTCCGAAAACAATCTGGGAGGCGGAGGTCAAAATCTAGAGCAACTGGGTTTGGAAGGAGGGCAGTTGTGACAACTGCTTGAGGAGATTCTTGGCCGTCTAGGCCCTAGGATGGAGGAACAATGAGTGGTCGAGAGAGAGAGAGAGATCACCGAGGTGGAGAGAATTAGCAGCGGAGTAGGATGCCATAGTAGTGGGCCACATGAGAGACTTGTTGAGAGAACGACCTCCCATATTTGATGGCACTGGTGGAGGATTGGAGGCATAAACATGGCTATTGAACTGGATCGGTGTTTCGCTATGCATCCTTATGGAAACAATACTAAGGCTAGGTTCACCTTCATGCACCTCAGAGGCTTTGCATCCACATGGTGGCGATGAGAAGAGAATAAATTGCACCTAGACATTAGTGTAGTGACTTGAGAGCTATTCATGGAGAGATTTAGGGCCCGTTTGCTTTCAAACCATTGGAGACAACGCTGAGTAGATGAATTCCACGAGCTAAGACAAATGGCAATGTCCGTAGAGTAGTATGAGTGCTGATTCTATGAGCTCAAGCAGTATACGGGAATCGGTAATGATGAGGTGATGCTAGTACAACACTTTGTTAGGGGCTTAAATGCTTGAATTAGTGGCAGAGTACAAGTTTTCAAGTTGAAGACGATGGAGGTAGCTATTGAGAAGGCTCACCTTGTGGAGGAAAACTTGGCCATGGCTTTAGGAGGCCATACAGGTGTTCAGATTAGCAGTGCACTTGCATCTAGATTTGGTTCTCAAGGTGGGAAGCCTTAAGCTATAGGCTCTTCTAGGAGTCATCATGCGCCCTCTAAGGGTGGTCAACAATAACAATAGTAGTTGCAACCTAAGCAAAATAATTCTCAGTCTCAACAAAGTGGAAGATCTCAGTCTAGAAAGAATCAAAATTGGCAACAAAATTAGCGTAACCATTTTGAGCAGTCTGCATAGAGTACACAGTCGACACCCAGTCGGGGCAGTTTTCAACAGTCTAATGCACCATCTGGTGGTAGAGGTTTTGGCCAGGGCACAAGTTGTTTCTCTTGCAGTCAACAGGGTCATATTTCTAGGCAATGTCCATAGAGGAACTCTACAAGGTTTAGTAAGAGGCCAACCACTTCTGAGCCGACGGTGGGCAATGCAGGTAGATCACACTGGGTTTTCACGGCGGTTGACAACCATCAAGTTGATCATTAGGGCACCGTGGTTGAGACATTAGGTGTATTACAAGGCACTAGTATTTCTATTCTCTTTGATTCCGGTGTATTAGATTCGTTTATTTATCCTTCTGTAGTAGAGCGTTGTAGACTGGTGGTAGCAAGGAAAGACGTTAAGTGGCAGGTCGAATTGGCCTATGGGGCAAAGGTAGCAGTAGAATCGCTTGTTCAGGGTTGTAGTTTGAAAATTGGGTCACTTGTTACTACAGTGGACCTTCGAATCCTACCTCTTAGTTCCTATGTTGTTGTTTTAGGTATGGATTGACTGAGTGCTCATCGAGCAATGATAGGTTGTCGCCGCAAAGCTGTGTGATGTATAGATGATTTGGGTAATGAAGTCGAGATTGTTGGCATACAGAGACCCATCTCACTATAGATGATTTCGGCCATGCAATTGAAGAGGTGTTTCCATCAGGGTTGTTAGCTGTTTATTGTGTTGGTCAATGACTTGGATTTGGGAGAGAGTCGAGAGGTGTTACTGGATGACTATCCTCTCCTTAAGGATTTGTAGATGTGTTTTTGAGTGAAATTCTAGGGATGCCACCTAAGCGTGACATAAACTTTAGAATTGATCTTGTACCCAAAGTTGAACCTATATCTCGGGCTCCATATCGGATGACAACAAAGGAACTTCATGAGCTCCATTTGCAATTGGAGGAGTTGTTAGCAAAAGGGTTCTTTCATCCTAGTGTTTCCCCTTGGGGAGCACCAATGATATTCGTGAAGAAGAAGGATGGTTCCCTCCATTTGTGCATCGATTAAAGATAATTAAACAAAGTGATGGTGAAGAACTGGTACCCTTTGTCGATAATTGACAACTTGTTTGATCAGATAAAGGGTGCTAAGGTATTCTAAAAAATTGACCTCAAGTCAAGATACCATCAATTGTGGATAGCCGAAGTAGATATACACAATAGTGAATTTTGCACTAGTTACGGGCATTACGAGTTCACTGTTATGCCATTCAAGTTGACAAATGCACCATTGGTTTTCATGAAAATGATGAATGGAGTCTTCCGTACCTACTTGGATCGATTTTTTCTTGTGTTCCTCGACGATATCCTGATCTACTAAAAAACTATGGAGGAGCATGAGGAATATTTGAGACAAGTGTTGCAGTGCTTGAGAGGCAATTAGTTGTATGCTAATATGGCGAAGTGTGAGTTCTTTAAGATGAAAGTGAAATAATTGGGTCACATTATCTCTGGTGAAGGTATTGTTGTGCAATTTTGCACACACGCCCCACTTGGAGTAGGGACCCTCTATTTTCTAATTTCGGATGTCTCTTGGACCTTTGGTTTTTATTGGATTTTCCCTTTCATGGTCTTGGGATGTAGGTCTTACTTACCTTGGTCTTACCCTGAGGGTTGAATTGATCAAACTTGGTTTTTGATGAGGTTCGGGTTTTGACCTAGGTTCGGGATTTTTCGGCTCACTTGGATTTTCCCGGGTCCTGGTCCATCATCTGTCAATGTCGAATTTTTCCAGAATCCGGGTTTTTGGTATTTTCCGAGACTGCATCGGAATCCCAAAGGGGTGCATCGTCCGCGGAATTCATGCTCACCAGGATAGTCCGTCTGGCTCGAATTTTTCCAAAATTCCGTTTCGACCTCGGGTTTCCAGATTTTCTCGATATGTCTTGTCAGCCATTAATGCTTGGGGTATGTCTTCTCTGGCGCGAGTGTGAGTGAATTTAAGGTCTATCGGTGCTCCTCCTGATTTCATTATTCACTTTCTATTTGCTCTAGCGCTTGAGTGTGTTCATTTTTTTTGAGCTTTGATTGGTGGATTTGGTTTGTTCGCATGTTGATTCCTTGGGCATTTTTGTTGATATTATCGCCGCTGGGGCACCCTGATTCGTAGTGATTTCCTTGGGCTCGAGGTTCATTTGGATTTAACCCATGGTAAGTCATTGTTGACTTCTATTGTTTTGTGCTTTGTGATTGAATCTTTCAAGTCGTTGTTGATGATTATTTGGGTCGGCCCTTGTTTGTTTTCATGGTTACATATTTATCAAATTAGGGTTTGAATTCACCTTTCCATGGATTTTAATGCCTGCACTGTGCATCCCTTCGTTTATTGATTGAATTTCGGGTGTACCCTTATGACTGGGCGTTCTTGTTAGGGCCTTGCCTTCTTGGCGTGTAATTTGGTATAATTCGTGAAGGTAGGGTTTTGATAGGTCTGCCCAGGGCTGTTAGGTTTGGTGGAGTTATTGTGCCCTCTTATCTTGTGTCTAGCTCGATCTTGTTCGCATCACTTGAGACCCTAGTGTGCCCTAGTTTAATCATTTTGAAAGATGGTGTCTGATTTCGAGCTTGCCCTAACTCTCATGGTGGAGGTTTAACTGTCAAATTTAGGGCATCATTATTTCACCGCAGGGGATCAACCATTTGAGAGTCCTGGGAGTCTAAATTCAGATGGGGGGTTGGTATGATCACTCGATTAATGGTCTGCATGCCGAACGATCTTCGGGTTTCTGAGGCATCCACAGAGTTTTTGTGCACCCGAATTTTCCCGGATTGCTTCATTTTCCCTGATTTTTCCATTTCCCCGGAGTATGATAAGTTCCCGGAATTTCAAGTTGCCTGCGGGAATCTGAACTACCTGGATTTTTTCGGTTTTCTACCTGATACTACTTGATTTTGATTTTCGAAGTTGAAGTAATGAATTAAATGTTGGATGATGATTTCTTGTTGCTAAATGGATGAATCTCATGATAATCATGCATCTCTTTTTTCCGTATCGATGATTTATTTGATGAATGATGTCTTGGCAGCAGGAGTCCATCTGGGTCGGATTTCTCTGAAGTTCTGCCCTGACTAGATTTTCCCAGATTACTTCATTTTCTCGGATCACTTCATTTTTTGGATTGTTTAAGACTGATGATTAATGACTTCATGTGGTTTCGAGACTAACTTTTTGATTGAAATATGGATGATAATTGGATTTTCATGAGGCTCTTTTATGAATGCAGGCTGAATCGAGCAAGGCAGCGATGGGAAAGTCCAAGGGAGATATAGAGGGATCTTCAATTACAAATGCAAAAAGGACAAGGTTGGATGTGAAGAATCAGTTGTCGGATAGTAAGTTAGCTTCAGTTTGGTCAGAGGTCTCAGACACCAATGTGGGAGCTTGGAGATATGAGGAATTCAAAGAAAGGACAGCTCAGGGAGATTTATCAGTCCCGACCAAGGGAATGGTGAAATCCGGATTGGCTCATGTGGCGGGATTTCCTCCTGCAGTTCAATACTATGAACTAATATTGGAGTGTGCCCAACACTATGACTTTGATACGCAGAGGGTCGTCAGCACTGATGGGAGAGTATTAGAAAACTTTAATCCAGTTTCCATTGCCCAGGCATTTGAAATGCCAGACTTATCATGTGTGTGTGCCTTGGACATGGACTTGGCTAGGACTTACTATGAGGATGAACCTACCAAAGCCTGGCAGATGATCAATTCCTGGCTTGAAAATCCAAAATCTCATTTCTCTAAGTTGCCTAAACAGTTACACAGGGTCAAGTTCTGACAAGATATATATGATGCAATCACACTGTTGAGTAGGGTGGTGGGCTTGAAGAGTGCTGGGGCACTGGAAAATTGGATGGTGCATGTCATTAAAAAGATTGAATAAGGCATCAACTACCATTGGGTAGGAATTATCAATGCAATGATTGACAGGCAGATGAGAGATGTGTTGGAGACAAAGAAATTCACTGACATCTTATGTGGTATATGTGCTTGCTAGATTTTATCCATATAGATGTTTAAATCCAAAAGGAACATTTGGGCAAGATGTCATCTATGAGGTGTACCCTGAGCTGCACCTAGGGAATTTGAATTATAGAAGAGCAAATGATGCATTTACTATGCATATTACTAGGTTACTTCAGAATGCAGAGCATGTGAGAATTTCTGATGGAGCCAAGGAATTGATCAAAGGATACAGAGCCTAGTTTATACAATTCCCCACCTTCTCCTATATTAGAATTGATGGATGTCTGACTGCTCCATACAGATTGCTAAGATATCCCACTGACCACATCATACTCTTGGAGGTTACCCGACATATATGTGATTTCGATGCTGTTGTTAAAAAAGCAAAGCACAAGACAGGGTTTGGTGGGGACTTTCCCTTGAGAATTGGTATAAGTGAGGTTTCCCTCAATCCAATCAGCTCATGCACCAGGGGAGGAGTTGAGTAATTTTGGTTTCTCTTTCCATTCTAAGAGGGAAAGCTTTGACATCACTGGCGAAGCACAGAAGAAGGCTACTAAAGAATATCACCACAAAGATGATCTAGAGGATTACTGGGCGAACAACAAGGATGACTTTGAGGTGAGAAAGAAAAGGTATTCTAGGCTTCCAGTTGATGTAATCAGAATGTACAATGTCAAGTTGATTCCTAATCAGTTGGAGGATGACAAAAATTTAGTCCAGGATCATGCATTTGAATCAGTCAAGGATAGGCCCATTGGGGAGATAAACTAGTCAGAAAGGGAAATAAATGAGCTGGAAGAATTAATGGCTCCTATTGTGAAATTCACCAAGTCATGGCTGAAGCATAAAGTATGGGAATTGAAGAGCAAAAAGGTACCTTTTACTTTCAATCTGATGGGAAATCTGAATGCTTATTCCACCTCAGAGGAGTCCGGTGAGGATGATTCTACAGGCAAGACTAAGGTAGGATCACCTTTTAAGATTAAAATCAGAGGCCCTAAGGAGAGTGACCCTGAAAAGAAAAGAAAACCTAGGGGAAAGAAGAGGAGTCATACTATGAAAATAGGTAAGTTTACTGGGGAGGAGGAACTTGAGAAAGCAGAGATAGAAGACACTCCTCCAGAGCCAAAGAGGACAAGGATAACTAGGGTTTCTAAGAAGAAAGATCAAGAGACTTATGGGGATAAGACAAACCCTCATGTGGTCAATGTGGAGAGTTCAGGAGAGAAAACCCAGGTTTATTCAAGAAGGTCAAGAACTCCATCTCCTAAAGAGACTATGCAAAAGGAAAATCCTCTTCCAATGGCGTCCACTGTGGAACAACAGAAAGATACCTCTCCTTCATTGGGTATACCTGAGCGAACAACTCATGAAGAGCATGAGACTAGTGAGGAAGCAAAATTGTTTAAGGATGGGGAACTTTATGGCTCAGCTGCTGAGTTTGAGGTAGGAAATGTGGAAGTGCATCATTCTCCGTTGGTGCAATATGAGGACTCTCCTACAAATAGTAAAGATAATAGATCCCCTGAGAAGGAGGATGTTCTTGTTAAGACCCCATCGCCCCTGCAAGAAGAGGATCCAAAAGTGGGAATCAAAGGTGGTCAATCTCTTGAAAAGGAAAGGGATGAGATGGTAGATCAGCATGTAGAGGTCAAGAAAGATGAAATCTGGGTGGATCTTGCTATTCTGGATTGGATAGAAAAAGAGATCAGAAGGAAACAGGTCATTGTTGAGGACACTTCTCTCCATTGGGATGAAATGTTGGCTAAGATTGGAAAGGGTAAGAGGAAGAAGGTAGCTAAGGTGGTTTCCAAAATCAAGAGGGATGAAGCTAGTAACAAGGTCATTCATATTGCTACCCCTGCTACTGGTAAAAGTAAATATGAGGTCACCAGGAAGGATTATGATGTACAGACCATTAATCTCGGGCCCACCTCCATGGAGCAAGATATTGAAGAATATGAGGGGTTCAGTGCAATGATCATTGGGAGATTGAGGAAGGAAACACAGTCTAAGCATGAACTAAAGAAAGAGAATGAAAGGCTTAGGAAATGTCTGGAAGATTTGATGAGGCCCTTACAATATTTTCACCCATCCTCTTCTACTACTTCTAGTTTCTTGCCGAAGGAAACCATCTTTGAAATAGAAAAGATGAAAAATTCTACTCTGGCTACAGTAAATTGGTTGAAGGAGGTACAGGCTAAGGGAGATGATGCAATAAAGGAGATCCTTTCAACTGGAAAGGATGCAATAAGGGCTAAGGATTTGTTAGATTATGTTTTATCTTAGGATAAGGAGGACACTGATCTCTTATTACAGAAAACCAAAACAATCATGGAGTATAATAAGGATCAGCTGGTCGTTGATTGAATTCTTTCTTCATCTAAGGTTAATGAGCCTTGGGAATGGTTTGAAGCCCTACAAATTTGACATAAAACCATCAAGAAGATCTACAAACAAAGGAAGTAGATAGATGGTAATTTAACTAGTGTTTATGATGGATGCATCACCTTTTTTGAGATAATGACTGGAAGGAGGAAGTTCACCCCTAAGTATTTGAGTTTGGAACAATTTAGGGAATGGTGGCATAATGTCTATGCCCTTGATATTGAAAATTCTGTGACAGGGCACCAATTGGATGATGCAACTACTTATCTAGCTGTGGTGGATAAGTACTTGGATTATAAGGGTGATTGGGATACAATGGTTAAGTAGTCAAGGGAAGAGATTGAATCAATTGAATGTCGACTCAAAATCCTCCCCTTGCCATCTATTGTTGAGTTGGATAAGGTTTTTTTGAAAGTTCATGCATTGCTAGATCAGAACAAGGATAAGGGAGGCGGTAGTTAATATCATGCCAAATTCATGATTTGTGCTTCCCTATTATTATAGGGCATATGTTGATCCAGGTTGCATTGAGGAATGTGTTTTGGCCGACCTTGATGATGTATCAGCATTTAATGTGTGCCTTACTTTGAATTTCCTGAGGCCGACTTGTTTTGGCTATTTTATTTTGTAAATATCTGGCTGGGCCGACATGTTTTGAGGATTCTATTTAAATTGGCATTCCTGCCTCTTTTGTAAGTTGTTGGACAAATAATAGAAAATTAGACAAGCTAGACTAAGAAAAGAGCTAGGGCATTCTATAGCAGAGATAGTAGTTAGTTCTTTCGAGCAAGGGCTATAACACAGAACAGTGGAATTGTTGCTATAATTTGGTAATCTAATACAATTGGATACATTGTGGTTTCTCTAGTAAATTCTTTTGTGTTAGTTAATCTTGCATGGTTCCTGTTGTTCCGTCCTTTGAAATTGCTCGAAGATATAGGATTTGATGTTAAATTTAGAATTAGATTAGTTTGATGAATAATGTTCATGGATTCATGCTTGGAATGTTTGTAGCAATCTCTGGTCTATACTCCTAGTAACTATCTTATTGTAGTAGGCTGGTAAAGTCAACCTGGACCATACATTTAATTGTGCTTAGTTCAATTGTAGATGAATGTCTATAATTTGAAAATCTGTATGCCTTAGAAGATTGCATCATTCTTGTGATATTGCATTGTGGGTTAAGCAGGAATTAGTTATTTGAGATTGGTCCGTTCCAGGTATTTATCCTTTGCATTATTCATTTTAGAAATAGTTTGGATTTCATTATATCCCTTGCACCCTCATCTTTTGTTGTTTTTTTATTATTTGGTTAGATTTAGGATTTAAGATTATAATATTGCAAAAATTGATAAATTGGAAAGATACAGTTTGCTTGTAGTAAGGTCCGATTATGATTACCAACATTTTCACATATTATCTGAGTTGTTTTATGCATTGTCATGACCTGACACCCGAGAGACCTTGGGGTGATTTTCAGCAATTTATTGTTGAAGATTATCTTTCAAGAGAGATAGAATATCATTTTCTGTCAGAGTTGTTGCTGTGCAAAAAACACCATCAACAGGTATTGTTGTGGATCCTTCAAAGATTCAAGCCATCATTGATTGGCCTACACCCACGAATGTTCCTGAAATTCATAGTTTTATGGGTTTGGTGGGCTACTAGCGATAGTTCATTTAGGGATTTTTGAGGATTGCACATCCCATCACTTCTCTTCAGAGGAAAGGGAAGAAGTTTTTTTGGTCAGAGCAGTGCTAGTCAACTTTCCAAACCCTTAAGGAGAAGTTGACTAGTGCACCTATCCTAGCAGTTCTTGATCCTACTGGGGATTTTGTGGTGTGTATAGATACTTCCTTGGAAGGTTTAGGAGCCATTTTGATGCAAGAGGGTCGCGTGATTTCCTATGAGTCTCACAAACTCAAGGATCATGAGTTGAATTACCCCACACATGACTTGGAGTTAGCCGCCGTTGTACATGACCTTGTGAGATGTAGACACTTTTTATTGGGACATCAGTTTGAGTTACATAGAGATCATCGTAGCTTGCAATATATCTTTATGCAGCAAAACCTGAATGCCAGACAAAGGAGATGGATGGAATTTCTTTGTGAATATGATTTTGAGGTTAAGTACATCTAGGGCAAGGAAAACATAGTGGCGGATGCTCTAAGTGGACAAAGTCATGAGTTATCTGCAGTGACTCTTGGTGTGGATTTGAGGAGCCAAATCCTCACAACACTTTCCACAGATAGCTAGTATTAGGAAGTGAAGTTAGAAATTGAGTTAGATAGAGATTTGGAGGGAAATTTTGTTGGTTATTCACTAGAATCTGATGGCATTTTGTGATATTTGGGTTGCATGTATGTACCTCCTACTTAGGGTCTTCATACCCTAATCATGACTAAGGCACATCGGGATTCCTATTTAGCACATCTAGGAGTCAAGAAGATTTATGTAGACCTTTGTCCACTGTACTTTTGGGTTGGAATGAAGAGAGATATTGCAGACTTTTTTGCGAGGTGCTTGGAGTGTCAGAGATTTAAGGTAGAACATCAACATCCCAGAAGTATTTTACAACCCCAACTCATTCCTGAATGCAAGTGGGATATCATATCGGTGGACTTTATTGTTGGTTTGCCTATGCCTTCTCATCGACATGATGCTATCATGGTCACTATTGACAGGTTGACCAAGGTGGCACACTTTTCTCCCATTCAATCATCTTATACTACTTCATCGGTAGCCAAAATATTCATGGAAGATATTGTTTGACTGCACGGAATTCTGTGAAGGATTATTTTTGATAGAGATTTAGTGTTCACTTCTGCATTGTGGATATCCTTGTAGTGTGCCTTAAGGACCCAACCAAACTTTAGTTCTGTATACCATCCAGAAACAAATGGACAAATTGAGAGGGTCAATCAGGTTCTTGAGGACATGCTCTGAATACACATGATGGATCAACAATCACGTTGGGAGGACTATTTGCATTTGGTGGAGTTTGCATACAATAACGAGTATCATAGCTCGATTGGTATGCCTCCCTTTTAGGCATTATATGATCATCCTTGTCAGACCCGATTGAGTTGGGTCCTTCTTGAGGAAAGAGTTCTCCTTGGACCCAAAATGCTTCAGGATATGGAGCAACAAGTTCCTCGCATCAGAGAGCACTTGGTAGCAGTGCAAGACATGCAAAATAAATATGTAGATGCACATAGGGTCGACCATCAGTTTTTAGTTGGAGATTGGGTTTTCCTATGAGTGCATCCACGAAAGAATCCAATATGTTATGGGAAAGGCTCTAAGCTTGCACCTCATTTTGTGGGACCGTTCAAGGTGTTGGAGAGAATTGGACCCGTTGCTTATCACCTAGCGTTGCCACCTAGTCTATTGTGCATACATAATGTGTTTCATGTTTTTGTACTAAGGCCTTATTATCTAGATGTATCTCATGTAATTGATTGGAATGCATTACAGGTAGAGGACGGGCAGTTGGCACTCGAGCCCATGGCCGTTCTTCAGAACAGGAGGCTCGCTCTCAGGGGTAGAGAAATTGAGCAAGTGCGGGTCCAATGGGACCCTGATGATGAGACTTTGATGACATGGGAAGATGCATCCTACATTAGAGAGTCTTTTCCTTATTTGTTCACAGGTTTCCAGGAGTAAGCCTAGTTCTAGGGGGGAGGATGTAATGCATCTCTTGTTGTTGTCACTATTTTGATACTTTTTATGTTATGTTGTGTACCTTGAGACTATGTTGGTGGTTTTTCACCATTTTGATTTGGTTGGTTGCCAGTTGAGTTTACTTGGATGATTATGATACTCTTTTCAGATGTTTACGTTATGCTAATACATGGTGTTTGATGTTGTATTTGGGTTTAACTGGTTATGTTTATCATATGGACGTAGTACTATACTTGTTATGCATTTGATTAAGTAATTGCTTTATGATATTTATGATGATGTGTTTACTGCTTGGAGTCTTAGTGAGAGGATGCTGTAGCATTGCTTGTTCATGAGTGCCCTGCTACACTGCGATTTCCTCTCATAGTGTGTTTGTTATTGGATATACATATGTTGCTTGACATCTGGTTTGATGTAGGATGTAGGTACCAGGCATTGAATCCACCTGCACTGTCAGGTTTGAGTGTTCCTTACAAAGCCCAATGGGTATGATGTGAAAAAATGAAGTTGACAAGAAATTTACCCCACCCTAGTCTATCAACCCATCATTGTGTTTGACGATGTGGTCCGTTTGCAACCCCATTTCCATTTTGGTATTGTTCTATTTTGAGTCATTTATTTTAATTGTTTAATTAATGTTGTTAATTATTTGTTATAGTTGTTGTTCATCGTGTTAAATTTATTAATGCCATTTAATTAATCATTTTAGTTAAACAATGTTCATAAGTGTAGTGTTGATTTAATTAAATTATTAAATTAGATTATTAAATGAATGTTGTTAATTAATTATTAAATTAATTTGTTAAGTTATAATGATTGGATAATTATATTATTATTTTTATTTATGATGATTATATTAATGAAATATAATGCAATATTAGTACAATTATTAATAATGTTTATTTTAAATTCAATTGTGATGGATAATGTTGTTTAAATAAGAGATTAAATGGAGATATTAAATTGGAGTTAAGCGATAATGTTAAATCATTAAAAAAGTTATTAAAAAATAAATTTAAATCAGAAATATTCTGCATGCAAGTGCATGCGTAGTTTCAAATTGAAAATGAGAGGGAAACTTGCCAATTTTTCTATTTTAAATGATTTATCATTTGATTTTATTTTTGAAAACTAAAGATAATTTCTTGAATTGAAATTGGAAAAAAAAGGGAGGAAAAAAAAAGTTAATTTAAATTTTGGGTTTTGTTTTTGTTGTGCCCTCAACACACACGCCTCATTCGGAATGGGGCCCCTCTCTTTCCTTTGCCTTACCGGGTCATTTTTGGCATTGCCTCATTTTGCGTGCCCCCTGTTTGGTGTCCCAGATGGTCAACGATCCTCAAAGTGTCATGTCAGGTTGACCATGTTTTACCCCCAGCAAAATTTTCTAAGTTAGGTGCCTTTGTGGAGTTCCCTTAACAATTTTCCTTTGCAAGGCATCCTTGGGGTCCTTCGGGTCTGCCCCATTGGATTTCCTTGGCCGGATTTCTGTGCCGCATTCACTATTTTCAAACGGCCAAAAGGCCTCGACCTTCTGCTGCCCGGAACCCACCTTCCTATTCGTCGTTTCCCCATGCTTCAATGACTTTGTAACCTTCCGTCCACAGTTATTTCCTAACTTGGTCTTCCAGATGGCCCTTCCTTGGTTTCCGTTATGTGCCTGCTCTTCCCGAACAACCGTTCTCCACCGAAGTTCTGACCATTGGACCTTGGGATCCTCTTCACCTGCAGATTTCACTTAGCATCCTCAAATGACTATCTGTCAGCGGCCTTTCGATCCTCGGGTTCCAGACCCCTCGTCGCCGTTTTTGAATTTTGAATCCACCAACCTTTTGGCCACCATACGAGCTTTTATTAAGGGCATTTAATGCCTCTAAAATCTATAAATAGGCCAGTTGACCTATCATTTTCACATGTCAGGTTAGCCAGAGTGATCAGAGTAATAAGAGAACATTCGGTCCGCATCGCCCTCGAGCCCATAGTCTTCCTTCACCAGTCCTTTGTATTCATCAGTGGTTTCATCAGCCTCATTCACTAGATTCTCATGGTAAGTTTGTAGTCCGCCCTCCCGATTGTGATTTTTGTGATTTTGTGTGAGAATGATGGATGAAAAGGATAAAAAACATATGCATTTGATAGAGAAAAATGAGGAGTTTAAAACCCATGTGGTAGAATTTTAAGAAACCTCCACAAATCTCCCTAGAAACGAATCCAGAACTTCACTTCCTTGGCGCCATTCTTCAAATAGAGCATTAAAGCTCTCTGGGCTCGGGAATCCCCTTTTCCGTCGATTAAACTTGAAAACCGAAGACAACCTTAAAATTGCGAAGTACCCTCTCAGGTCTACCATCCTGGAGTACCCTTATCTTTCTACCATTTGGATTTGGAAAAGTTTGAACTCACTGACTCCATCCATGCTTCTTGGGCCCGCTCCCATAGATTTTCATCCCCAGGATGCCATCTGTCATTCACCTTTCAAAACGACACTCTGGCCCCGTTCGCTCGTCCTCCGAGCTCTACTCCTCCATCCACCGCCCGATGTGGAAGTTGAAGATGCCACATCCTAACCGCTTTCTGGGTCCCGGTCAACAGACTTTCGTCCATGAACCACTGTTATAATATTGCCGTTTCTCACAGCTATCGAGTGACTGCTTCCTGTCCTCCGGGGCCCGGTACTCCAATTATTGAGAGAACTCACAACGAAGAAAATATGTAAGCCAAGTTTGAGGCCGAGTCTAGTTCTTTGGTTTTCTCCCGTCAGACTTCCATTCACTACTCACCATTTTCAAATGGCAATCCTCAAGCAGCTTCTCATCCCCTTTGACCCATGACACTTAAACAATCAAGGAGTTAGGCTAACCACCCTTTAGACTCACAGGTCCTGAATTCTGGAACTCCATTTCTGGGACACCGTTTTGCTAAAGCCATTTCAAATGACAAACTCCAGACAACTTTCCCTTCTCTTGGCTTCGATCTCCTAGAAGATGACCTAAATGCCCTCCAATCGCTAAACAAACTTTGACCCACATGTTCAAATTGGACCCTCTTCCTCATGGAATTTTCAAATCACCTAAATTTGAAGGCGAGAGAGACCAAGTGAGTGGCCCTGCCTCGTTCGCCCTTCAAAACAACATTATGTCTAGGGAAGTCCAACCCCTAGAGCCTGGACCATGCAAATTCCCTCCTGCGAGCTGTTAAATGGCAATTTTGACTAAAAGTTAGATTTTTGAATGATGAATTATCCAATCTAACATCATTTGCAGGGATCTGGCTAACATTTTGTGTTTGCATTCTTGATTATGCTCACCTTGTCTCTATTTGTAGAGTATATGGAATCGAGTGCAGGACCCTTGGGGGAAATTGTAGAGAAAGACAAAGGGAAGAAAACAGGAAAAGCTGCTCGTGGAAAGGAAGATAAAGACCAAATGAAATACCAGTTCCGAGGGGAACCACTGAAGTCTAAAATCACCACAGATTGGAAGGAGGTCTTTGACACCAACATTGGGCATGTGAAAATTGATGAATTCATACAAAGGGTCAGGATTAGCCCAAAAACAGAAAATGCCAGATTGATCAGAAGCAGCGAGATAGCCAAAGCTGCAGGCTTCCCTCCCACTCTCGTCGCCTTGAAACTAGTAATGGCTTGCAGGGATACATACCAGTAGGAAACCAGAACAATCATGGACATGGATGGAAACGTGTCGGCAGACATGTCTTCCAAAGAAATAGCGAAGACCTTCCATATCCGTACCTTTGGGGAGATAGAATTTCCAATCATCAGCTAGTGCAAGGCAATGTGGGACGAGGACCCAATTAAATGTAAGAAGCTTATAAATCAATATTGGCTCAAGGAGAAGAGGGGAAGTGCTGCAAAATTTCCTCAGGAGCTCTTTCGCAATGATTTCTATGAAGACTACCATGATCTAGTAACCCTGCTAAGTAGAGTAATGGGCCTTCCTACTGCTATGTACTTTCAAGAATGGATGGTCTACTTTGTTGAAAAGATTCTCCATGGAAAAGAGGATACCACAAAGACCACATTTTACTTGGGAGGGATAATAAGCGTCTGCTTTCATGAGCAATTCATGAACGTCAAGAAGACCTCCAAGTTTTACATGACATCCTACCTGGTCTATTAATTGGCTGAATGGAGGCAATATAGTGGCTTGTTTAGAGCTCCGAATGAAGAACAAGGTAGGGAGCTGAAAGTATATGATAGGTACCCTCAGTTGCAATTTAGAAACTACAAGAAGGATTACTGCAAGGTCAATGACACTTTCATAGGTCATGTAATCAGATTGATAGGGGGCGACCCTGAAAGGCGATTCTCCCACAATGCCAATGCGTTTCTCAAACAATATGCTTTCTTGTTCATTCAGTACCCAAAGTTTACATACATCCATGCTCAGGGTTTCTTGGAAAGGTCAAACAAGTTGCCCCAGTATCCCAATGATCGGATAATATTGTTGGAGCTTTCTCGGCACCCGCAACATGTGCACACCCTCTTAAGTAGTAAACATCTAGCAGGGATTTCTTATCCCCTTTCTTTTGGCTAGGGGATGTATGAGCTCCACACCTCCCAATGTGCCCAAAACTTAGAGAAGGAATTGACTGAATACCATTTCATATTTCACACCGTACGACCACAGATGGATCCTTATGGCCATATTAGGAAGGCGCTTGGACCAGAATACACACATTTGCACAACATTGAAGATTTTTGGGAAAATTGTAAGGATGATAATGAGGTGCAGATGAGGTACTACATGTAGATGACTGCATACTTTGTGAAAAGGGTGAACCTATTCCCAGTGCCCGATCAGATAGAAGAAGATGAGAGCACAGTGATAGACCCCTGGTATGAAGTAGTCACCAATCTGCCACTATCGCTAATTGATTAGGATGAGCAAGAGGTTGATGAACTCAATATTTTGACCAAGCCCATCGAGGCTCTAACAAGAGAATGGATTGATTGACAAGTTGCCTGATTGAAGCAACAAGGGGTCATCCTAACTTATAAAGGGATCAATAGTGAGCCAAGTGGAACAGATGGTGGGGTAGCTATTGCATCAACATGAGAAACTTCAAACTCCCCTCCACTCACTCGCTCAAGGAAAAGAAAGGAGACTAATGAGAAATAGTCCAATCCAAAAGTGTATGATAGAAAGGCCTCAAAAGGTGAGTCTTCTAAGAGACATAAGAAATGGGCAATGTCACTAAAATGCCTATTAGACAAGAAGATCCACTCCATGAGGGAGAGGAAATGGAGGCTGATCAACAAAATTCCCCACTGGTTGCCTCTACTACTACTGCTCTTTCACTAACTTCTCAAGCCATGGTGGCTACCT
>VDFB02165501.1:0-33920 GCA_007258455.2 Sequoia sempervirens | reverse complement strand
GTCCACCTCGTGACCCTCAACAATGTCCTTGCATAGCTACTCCAACCTTGGTGCCTCGTACTCCCTCTTGCTAGGAATTTTGTTGACTTTTCTTTAACAAAATTCAACAATTTGCTCATAATGAATAGTGAAAATGACCCTTCTAGGGGCCCACCTAGGTATATATAGGCCTCCCAGGGTGCATTTTTCCTAGAGTTCGTGGCTCCCTAGTTTCTCTTGAATTTACCCCACCAAGCTGGGGGAAAACTCAGGAGGGGGAATATAGTCACCTCTTGATCATATTCTTCCTCTGAATTGACAACTTTTTATTGATCATTCTTTCCTCCATTGTAGCTTCTTCTGATTTTTTGAGGCTAACCCAAAATTTGAGTTTTGTAGGTTAAAGTCTTGAACAAATTTTCATGACCATTTTGTCATTGTTTGTTGAGGTCGGATGTTGGGGGAACCTTTGGTACCGGCTAGCTCGACTTTGGTGGCCTCTATGGTCCCTTTTTCTTGGCACGTAAATCCATAAAATTCAAAATTTATGTGAAATTATTCTTCTCTACTTTAGTGAGGCTGATTTTCTCCAAAATTGAGCCCACTAAAGTGGGGGAAAAATTTAATGTCACAGAATTACACCTAGGGGCAATTCCACATTTATGCATTTTCTCCTAGCATTTATGACACCTTAGAGAATTAATGAAAAAATCCCATGAATCAAAATTTTGTGATTCTGACCCCATGCAGGCTTATGGCAGAGCAATAGAACCTTGATGACACATTTCCCAAAAATCTAGGCTTTGGATGCCTGCACGGTGTATGAATGTCTGAGCAGTGTGCAGTGTCCTGGTGGTTTTCCAAGTTTGAAATAGGGAATGTGGAATCCTGACTCTTTTGATGCATGTCCTAGTAGTTGGATTTCAGATGAAACAACTCCTTGCCTCCCTTGCATGCATTAAAAACCCCTTTCTTGCGATCATTTGGTATTGGAATTCGTTCATTCAAGCTCTCTCATTACTTGATCCAATCTTGAGTTCTCTTCATCCATGATAACAACACTCTCAAAAGAGAATCCATGCCAAACTTAGGTCCCTCCAGCAGCAACAACTCTCAAGCAAGCACTCAACAGTGCATCTGTGTGCTCCAAAGAGGGTCTAGGCTCATGGGTAGTGATCTCTCTCTCTCTTACTTTACTCCCTTGTTAATTTACTAGCTCATGGTGTGAGTTCTACTCATGAGTGGGTTTTGCTTTCACCACACACTTTGTTTACTTCATTTACACTCCTTTCCAATTTGGCTATCCATGGAGGTGAGAAAACCAAAATGAGGGTTTGACTAAGCTAGGCCCCTATACAACCCCAACCTTTCTCCTTGTTCTTTTGTGTGTAGGTGCAAAGTGGAGCTTGGAGTGAAGAGTTGAACGTTTGACAAAAGGTAAGCTCTCTCCAAGTCCCCTTGTGTTTATTTCAAGCTTTTGGCTTCTTGTTCATTTATTTCGCTTAGTACATTCCAAACTTGAGTTTAGAAGTGGAGATTGGTTTTGTTTGCTTGAGCTCTCAAGCCCTTTGTTTCTTAGGATGCCAACATGCCTTTTAGACAACAAGGTGTCGCGCTGGCATCCTGAAACTGCACTACTATCTTTTGGCTGAGAACTCACTCATTTGAGGTAGAAATCTTGGGGTTTCATTCTCTCAGGATCTAAAATAACTTTCTCTGAAACACAACTTGGAGTATACTTCTCTATATTTTTATTGACTTTCTTATGCTGAGGTGTATAAGGGTAGTTCATACCCTGGTGATCTCTTGAGAATAAGGAAACATGTGTGCAGTGAATCCCTTTTATATCACAACACCTAAATTTTGAACATAGAAAAAAACCTTGTTGGTCTACAATGCATCATGCCCCTAACCTACTAAATTTGGCTCAAATTTGAACCACAAATATGTCTATGAGCTTCCTATGTGGCTATGCTCTATGATTCTACAAACTATTTTATTTTATGTGACTGTTTTGTATTATCCTTTAATGGTAGGCTTACTTAAGTTTTTTGAACCTCATATGAGCTCCACAACCGACCCATGCTTTCAAAGAAGCCATTTGGCTTAAGAGACTATGTTTAGATATCAAAAAATAAGGTGTAGTCATATTTTATTGTGACAGTAAAAGTGTGATCTCACTAGCTAAGAACTAGACATTTCATGTTAGGACCAAGTACATTGATGTGTATAATATCATTTTTGTCAAAGATATGCTCGAGGATGGTAGGGTGAAGCTAGTTAAGGTAGATAATTTGATGAATAGTGTAGATTATTTAACTAAGCCCGTAAGCACAAATAAGTTTAGATGGTTTTTAAAGTATATAGGCCTTAGAGCCCCTGATAATTAAATCATGGTGTTGATACTCAATTTTCTCTTACAAGGTGTTCAAAAAGTGGGAGAATTTTAAAAAAAGATTTCTCAACCTTGTAATTACAAAAGGTTGTTATTTATAGTAAGTTTACATTTGAGCATAGATGGGTCCAAAACTGTTCCCAAAGCTAAAAAATTACCAAATAATCATGCTAGTAAATTTTTAACACAAGATCATTTCTAGATTTCGAGATATTAAAATTTTAATTTTTAAAAGTTTCAAAGCTAAATTGGAGGCACTTATAGGTCATCTTTGGGTCTAAAGGTAATCATAATTAGTGAAGTGGTTGTATCTTGATAGATAACTTCACTATATTTCTAGTGGTTCAAATAGTTCATCAATTATTCTCTTAGATAAGAAGTTATGGTCTCCAAAAGTTGGGTCTCTAGAATTGAAAATGATAAAATTTGTTGGACACAAAAATAATTGTAAGGGGGAGCTACACATCTTGGTGTGTGTTTTGACACATCATAGGGCATATTTTATTGGAGATAAGTTGGAGGCCACTTTTTTGGATGGTTTTAGCTTATTGTTTTACAAATATCATTTGATAGTTTCATGTATCATATCTTCTATGTATTAGGTACTTGAGATGAATGTTGTGTGTGAGTCTCATAGATGTTGAGTTACCTTTAGATCCTTGGTTGGTGATACTCATATGAAAGATTTCTCTATAATTATATTGTAATATTATTGATTTCTGAATACTATATTGGATAGCTTTTGGAGTGTGGGGTTTTTCTCTTGAAAGGGTTTTCCCAACGTATATCATCTTGTTGTGGTATGAATGGTATTCATGTTTAGTTTCTGTAAATTTTCTAAAGATCTATATTGTTGGCATAACCCTCCTCTAAAGATATGTATGAAGATTTTCCACTACCTTAGCTTCCTTACACCCACTCTATTAGGGCTCTAGGTAGACTTAACACACATATCTCCAGTGAAATAATTTGAAATGGGGGACATCCATTACTACAATGCTAGAGAATGGTTGGTAAGATAATACACGAATATCAATGAAACACTCATCACAAATATTTTCTAGCATGAATGGGGATTATTTTTACTCATGCCTCTTGCTAACCCCTTAGTTGAGAAGATTACATATAACCATCCTTATTCATATCCTTTTACAACCGTGAAAATATTATATGTCAACTACTTATTTTACTTTGAGAGCTATCTTCATGGTAGTTTACATAGAAGTCAAAAGTGGGGAAAAAATTTTAATTGTGAAAATTACACATTATGTACTTTTCCATTTTCTTTTAGGCTCACTTTGACCCATTTATTTTCAGTGCAACTAGTGTATAAATTGATGTATTTTATGTGGAAGTAGGTAAATAACCTAATCCTAACTTGATTTCATCATTACGTACCCTAAGGACCCAATATTAATTCTTTTTCTTGCATGTTCATCATTCCACATGATATACATAGGTATGGAACTAACCGAGGTTAGATATGTGGGTGCCAAATTACCACCAAGCTTTAAAAGTTCAACTTTAAAATTAGTCCCACTCTAATCCACGTAGTCCTTATAAGTTGACTAAAGTGAAACATAATTCAAATTACACACTAAGGTGTTACATATAAAAAGATAAATCCTAATTCATTAATGATCATCTATAGGTGTTATACATTGCATCCACACAAGAGCATGCCATCAACACTAGGCATCTTATACAACTACTTGTCTTCTATCATTTTTCCATTATGTTGAATTGATAATAGGGTCTTGTTAGGATTAAGGTGTCATCCACTCTCTAAATCATATGTCATGGTTTCAACATCCTTGGAAACTTTCTGAAGGCACTTAGGGTGTATTGGGAAAATATTTTTTAATATTAATTCTCACCATTGTTTGTAATATATTCATAAGGGGAGATGGGTCCACTAGCAATGATAAAGGTGACTTGTGGACATAATTATTTACTATTATTTTTCCCACATATAGACACCTAAAATGAGATAATAAAAGATAAGGAAAAAGGAAAATGAGTGATTTTTTGTATTCTCCAAGTGGGATCCTAGAATGAGGCAACATGTGTCTCTTGGTATTCCAACATTTATTGCATTTAATGTAATGTTTATCTCCCAAGTTTGGGTGCCCAAGTTGGAGGGAAAATATTAGAACCAAAACCGATGTCCTTTCACATTTTGAGGAGGTATTCTAAGGGTTGGGTATGTTTGGAATGAGGAGTCATATTTGGGATTCTTGTTTGGGGCTTAAGACCTCTTCACAAGTTTGTAAATTCAGCCTCTTGGATGTAGAAAATATGAGCAACAATTGAATGTAGAGTTTCATTGCAAGACCAAGGACAATTTGAGGCATAAGTAGGTTGTTCACAGGTGCACAAGTGTTTCCATGATGGAGGAAAATAGGAGAATGGAAGTAGTTGTATTGTAATCTCATGTATTTGAAGATAATACATACTTGGCCTCTCTTCTTAGTGGAGTTTTTCTCACAAGGGTTTCTACACGTAAATCCTGTGTTATGTGATGCTCTTGTGTTGTTGATTTGTGTCTCATTATTGCTATCTTATCATGATGCCATTCTTTATATATTTCTATTATAAGTTCACATAAGATGGTGTTATTAAGCATGCTATGTTGGCTGAATTTTAGCATCATAAAAAATATGGATCTAATCATGATAATTCTATATTAAGGCAGCTTAATTTTCAGATTTTCATATTTTTGTAGTCCAAGACTTGTATATCATCCATTAAAGTCATATTTGGATAGAGATTGAATTTCTCAATAATTGGTATTGAGCCTATTTATTTCTCATCAGGTTTGACCAAAGTCAAAGAATCCTAGCATCACAAACCCCTCAACGGTGTATATCAACACAACCCCTCTTTAAACATATGTCATAGACATCAAGGAGAACACATTTTGTCTACATCAAAATCAATTAAGTTGATATTAATAAATTTCAAATCCATAGTTCTACAAAGGTCAATTATGTAATCATGGAAGTGGGCCTAATTAAGAAATGATAACTTTCTCAATCCCAATATATTCATTTGAAATATCCTATTTTCTAACATATTAACAAATCAATCAACAACATCAAACACAATTAAATATTCATTTCACAAACCTTATTTTCTAAGATATTAACAAATCAATCAACAACATCAAATGCAATTAAATATTCATCAATACTCAATACTTTTATTTTATTTATTAACTTTTCATAATTTTATTTCAATGCCCCATGAACAATCCCCAACTCTATTTTAAATTAGATTGTTATACATTATGATTTAATAAATTTGACCTATATGAGGCATGCTATTTTTCTTTATAATTAAACATAAAAGTGACTAATTAGAATTTGCTTTCTTCCATACAATATTATTATATTATATATGTGTGAATTAAAAAATCAATGTTTCTAATAAGGATGGGAATAATAAAATCAAGGAAAGTTCCTTGTTTTGTTGATGACAATTTACAAGGAGGAAAATCAAGAGAGTATATGGACATAAGGAACATCCTATTTCTTTAACTTTTTCAAAGAGAGACTACTTATAATTATTTATAAGTGCTTGGCCCAAACATTATTTATTACAAACCCCCAACTCTCACCATCTAAAAGTCAAAAGGAAACAATAATCATTTTAACAAAATAAATAAACAAATATTAGAGCAAATATTTTATAAGGAGTGGAAGAGGTTCCCTTCAACGCATGAATGATTTTTATAAGTAAAAAACAAATGATGGAAAGGATGAAGTTGGTGGTGTAGTGCCACATCTTGTCTTATCCAATCTGTTTTGGTTGGTGTATAAATTAAACTTTATCACTATTAATAGTTTTATCTTTATAGATTTTTTATTATTTAGGATTAGGTTGTATGTGTGGTATTGTTTTTTCAATTAGGTTGTATTATGTTATAAATTTAGTTTTTTTATGATTGATTTTAATCAAATTAATATTTTTTTATTAATTTGTATCTTAGATTATTTTGAATTGAGTTTTTACATTTTTGTATTTACGAAGATTTTTAAATTATTATTGATTATAGAAAACCAGTATCAAAGAGTATTATCATATTATTATAAAGTATTTCTATTATAACATCAACACTTAAGTCAACATTAATATTATAGAAAATTTATTACATGGTGTATCTTTGATTTTGTATTCTGGGGAAAGGGATGTGGTTGTGACTAAAGGAGTCAATAAATTTTCTCTTTACACAAAAAAAATCGTACTATGCTTTTGAGCTTCAGACATAAGTACCAAAGACATTAACACAAGTGACATAAAAAGGGGTTATTATGTAACACAAAGACTAGACCACATAACAAAATAGTGTACGTAAACTAGAATGTGGACATAACCAATCATGTGCAATTCAGATCTTCATCCAACATCTATCGCAAGTTTCACACAGAAAATATGACATCAAATTCCCATACTTGATCATCAATTACAATAATTAATAAACAAATTGAAAAATGAATAAAAACTTCCAATAATTTTCTTATAGTGTCCCATTTATGGGACATCTTGATTTTTTTTTGAAATCACATATTTAAAAAATTTAATGATTGCAGCATTGATGGGTTCCATATAAATGGTTTTAATTGAGGATGGTTCTTGAACAAAGGTTGCCATTGATATCAAAGGTGCTCGCTGATGTCAAAGGGATATGATCAGTAGATCAGTGGCAATTAAATGTAATTATATTATCATATCATTTTGAGTTACAGAGGTATATATTGCTAGCTATATTAATAAAATCAATTGAGGATTGTTTATAGTATCATACCACATCTAGTCATGTTGATAGAAGTGATCTAGAAGTATGATCTAGAATGTTGGGGGTCAATTACTCAAGGTACAAAGATTTCTCTCACAATACATTTATGTTCAGTATTTCTTCCTAAAGACAAGTTTGTCTCTGCAGTTTGAATGGAGAGTATGTCTACACATGTTCTATCATATTCCAGAGTTTTTGGAATGGATGTTGTATACACCTGAAAATGGTCATCGCATTCAGTTAATTAAATACAACCTATTTGATTAATGCTTCAACTACATATAATTAAGATCTTACTTTATTTATATTTTTCACTTTCCTTTTAATTCTTCTAATTCACATTCTTCTAAATAATTAAATAAACAAAATACCCTAAACGTGTTTATTTAATTAACCTTCCTTAATCCTGAATAAGAATTAGAGCACATTTCTACAACTTTTTGGGTGCGGCCTCATAAAGGTCACATGAAAGTAAATAAGCCTAATTATTAATTAGAATTATCCTCACACACTTCCACCAATGAGAAAAAGCACATGGCTTTATTCCCCCACACTTCCAACAAATTTGGAGCACATGGCTCTTTGTTTCACACACTTGGGAATCCCATACATTTGGCATGCTTCTAATTGGTCAAGGGACTCTCTCCACACACATGGCATGTTGTCCTTGGTCAAGGGGACAACATCCCGATTCCTTTCATTTCCACCATCTATCATTTCTCCTTCGAATCTAGACCATTGATGGGTGTCACCTCACAAAATAATGAGAAGCCCTATAAATGTACCCTCTTGCCTTGGCATTTATCATCCACCTTTTGAGTAATGTTATAATGCTATTTTGAGATACAAATTGGAATAGTGTTATAATTCCATTTTTCATCCACACTTTGAGTATTGTTACCATGTAGGTTTTTCATAGGAGCTTGGAGCTTTCGTGGAGTCTTATACTTAGTTTTCATATCATGTGTTACTTTTCATTCTCAACTTAGATTAATTAATTGCTTCATAGTTACATTTTATCATCCTCATTGCTTCATAGTTACATTTTATCATCCCCATTGCATCATAGTTACATTTTAGGTTAGTTTATTTTATGTTTGCATTTGGTAGTATGCATAATCACAGATAGTTCACTATAGTTTCATATCATCTCACTCATCTCCACTTGTTGATCTATCATCAACATCATCCTTCGTTTATCATTGTATCCATTATCCTTTGCATCGTTTTGTTTCATTTAGAAGAATACCACTAATCATTCCAACACACATTTGCACATAGAAATCATCTTAGCTTGCATATTAAGCATCAAATCTCATTTTCTAGGTAGTCATTTTAACAACCTTTATGCCCATAGAAATCTAAGGGCCAAATGGTTTAATAAATCCCTAGAAATAGAGGACAATGATATGTATTTGAAATATTTCATTGTACTACAAATAGAGTATTTTTACTTGCTTCAAACTTTGAATGTAAACCATCTCATTAAGGTTTGTATTGACATTAGAATCCTATCCACATTCGACACACACAGATGTTAATCAGACGAAAATTTTGAAGTGACAGAAGTGTCACTGTGCTTATTAGTTAACTACTTAGTGTTCTAAAACTATGCAAAAATGACTAGTAGCATGCAAAATTCAAAATAACATGGGATGATAAAATAGGTCCAAGTTAAGGTTCCTACAAACACACACGACATCATATTATTTTGCTAGCGACAAATTTGATTTAGAATTGACCTATTACATGTTTTTTTAATTTGAATTTAGGTCCACCTTATGTCATCCTATTTAATTGTAGATCCCTGGCCAACATGGAGTGATGTTAATATAAGGTCTTATATATAATCATCATACATTTATGCAACTGTGTGTGAATGAGAGTGGAAAATTGAAGATAAGGTGGTAAGTGAATATGCATGAGTATGTGAGTGTGAGAAGTAGTTGTGTGAATGATTGTTATTCAATGTGAAGTATCTCAATCATTTTGTACCATCATCAGAAGATCTTAAGGAGTGTAGTAGTATGTTTGGATCAAGTTCAGACCTTGTGTAAGTTGTGTAACCAACATTGAAGATCCATAAGCTTTATCTTTGTAATTTGGTAGGATTGGAGTTCTACTTATTGAGTTGGTGCTCAGATATTTGTATTGGGGATTGGTGTCTCCAGTAGGTTGGTTTCTACAATCACAATTGGGGATTGGTGTCTTTAGTAGTGATGGAGCTCCTAATTTTTTTGGAATTTTGGGCTCATTTTGTACCTAGTAATGGTTTGCTACACTTATGTCTATGAGTAGGGTTTAAGGTTTTACCTCAAAAACCCTTGCTTCATAGCAATCAACCTTAAATCTCCATCCTTATAATTTTGTGTTGACCCGCTGTATCTAGTTGTCGGTCATTTAAGTCATGAGTTGAGCCATCGAAATCATTCTCATTACCGGCCCCAAGTTCTAAGTTAGTTGGTCATCGTGTGTGGTTAATTGTTTAAATTCTTCCTATAGTCGGGCCATAATATTTGCAAATGACTTACGTTTAAGTCATTTTCCCAAGGGTTAAATTGTTGTCGGCCTAGTCATCGCCCCGTTTGGACTAATTTTATTGTGTGTGCAAGTTGGGAGATCCTTCGATCAAGGGAATAGATCTGGGTCATTCCTCGCTAGCTCGCATGTTTCAATGGGTGGATCGTTAAGTGTTGTGCAATTTGTGAGATGTTGAAACATGTACAGTCATGAGTGTGGGGTCTAGTCTCCATTCCATCCATCCAACATCCTTAGTAATCTAATCAATAATTATGATGTGACGGTAGGGTCAATTGTTGTCATTCCCTACTATCTTGCAGGATTAAGTTGTAGGTTGGTTAAAAGTTGTGTGGTCTATGAGAAGTTTCCATGTGTTAACTTCAATCACTAGTAAACAAGGAAAGGTGGAGCCCACAAACATATGAATGAGTACCCAGTTGGAAAATTTTCATTGGCCAATGGAACAATGTGTGACAACGATTGGAATTCAAACTTAATTGACTCAATCTAAGTCATCCAAAAGGCCATCTCGACGAGAGATCAATGGTGAATATTCAAAGTTGAGAAGTACGACCGTTGTAGCCATTCTATCTTCAGGAAAGTGAGTAGTAATGGCGGAAGTGACTTCTAAAACTACTTCAATTTTTCCCAAACTGAATATAGATGATTGGGTCTCACATAATTTAGAGTGGAAAACACACTTGAAATGTACGAGAGATTAAAAAATATTATTTACAGAGTTTGGCATGGTTAGCATTAGGGTTTCTCATGGATAAAATCTGTAAGATAAACATAGTTTTTATGCTTTATTCAAATTCTCTATACTGGAGTTGGTTTTCACTACATTTCTTGTCAAATGAGCTTCCATGCTTTGTTTTAATTGCTTTATTTAGGGTTATTTTGTTTTTAAATGGTCAAAATTCTGCAAGACCTTTTAGAATTTGCATTTGAATCAAGCCCGAGGTTTGAATTGTGAATCTTGTTGTTGAAACCTTTTGTGTTGAAAACCCTAACTCGGCCTAAGTTCTCCCCGCTGCTAATGGCACCCAAAGCACAAACCACCACCTCTAAAACTCAATCCAAACTAAATCCAAACTACTATTTTAGGATGTGATGGATTTACTAAAAACCTCCACAAATAAAAAGGTCGAGGGAAGAATGTTGTTTCATGGCCCAACAGTTAGGGAGGGGGTACTCGACAGACAATATTTTGTCAAAGATGCCAAAGTACCTTATACTAGATGGAAATTGTTTCAACATTGGTTCAAGAATAGAAATCTTGGGGTTCCTCTTTGCAACCCTTGGATATTAGAAATGGGAAAACTAGTGGTTCCCAATGTGTACATGGATGTTGATTTGTTGAAGGACATTGCTTCAAGGTATGACCCAGTTTCAAGGGTAATCAGAACATTTGATGGGAAGGATATGTTGAGAATAACCAAAGAAGAAATTGCAAGAATTTTCTAGTTGCAGGAATGGAACACTGATATGGTGCCTCTTGATATGGATATCATTAGAAAATAGTATGATAACACCAAGGTGTTGATCATGACAAGAATGTTACCTACACATACAACAAGCATAGGCATTGGGAGAAATAGAAAGCAAATAAGGATTGGTAAATTTGAGTTAGAACCTTTCCCAACGAGGTATTTTACAAGTTACTTCAAGAAGACTGTATATTCCTTCTACCAAATTATCGATTTCTCTCCACCTGACACCTTGCGAAAGGATTATAGTTACTTGGAAACACACATGCAACATCTATCCTTCAACATTCTTTATGACTACGCCACATATTTGGCAGAGAATATCCATAAAGGCCTGGCTGAGTTTAAAGGAGGAAAGAATTTGGTGAAATTATAGTGATATTCCCTGTTGATGCATATGTTTTTATTTAAAGGGGCAAATAATTTTGAAAGGGATATGACATTGAGAAAGGAGGATGGTATTGACTTGCTTGTCCAATTTTGGACTCAGATCCTTGATAATGATGACCAAAAATATAACTATGTGGTGTTCCAAAATGCTTTCGCATCAAAATTGAGAAGATATTTGGTTTATAACCCACCAAGGATTCACAAGGAATTACATGAGTTCTTGAGGCCTATGGAGAAGAGAACTGATTTGAATTTGGGCCATAATTGGGGAGATTGAATCTTATACTGAGATACAACAATCTTTAGATTTTATGGCACTAACATAGACCCATTTGTCTTGCCAAGAGATGTGCCATTGAGGATTGAGTTTCTTGAAGTCATGAGGCAATTGGGAGCCTCTCAAGCAACACACCTGCCTGATACAAAAAAGAAGGGCTCATTTTTCCCATAATGGACTGTGTTTGTTGACTTTTTCATAGTAAAGGGAGCATGGAAAGAGTTATTACATATGTTAGCACCATAAAAATTAGATCATATGTGCGAAAGGAATCATAATCCATAAGGTTTTATTAATGCATTAAGGGTAGAGAAAAGGCTCAGTACTTTTGTGCACAATTTCTACTACCTGGAGGATGTAATTAGGAACATTTTTTACTTCATTGAACAGGATGAGAGGAAGTCTAAATATCTTGCTTTCAATAAGATGATGGAAAGGTCTCAAAGGAGAAATCCTAATTATGATCCTATTCCCAATATACATAGTACATTTGATAGGGTTATGCATGTTTTGAATAATTTTGAGGATATAGTGCGTATAATGAAAAGAGAACAAGTGGTCACAAACAAAGGAAAAGTAGTGGAAACTGAAGAAGACACTACTATTGTATTGGAAGAGAGGCCTACTTATCAGCCACCCAAGCAAATAATAATTTACTCTAGGAAAAAGAAGACCACAAACAAGGAGTGCCCAACATTTCCATCTCCTACCACTTTTGATGAAATGAAAGTAGGTTCTCCTAAGAGATCAGTGCCATCAACCCCAAAATGGGTCCCTCCTATTGTGATTGATGTTGACTCACCTCTAGGAAGTCTTGCTCCATTGGAGCAGCCACCCCTTAAAAGGAAAAAGACTGAGGTAAAAGGAGTAGTGGATTATTCTGATATAGAGGATGATGATATCCTTTTCACTTCTGAGGTGATACAACAAGGAATTCCCTCCCCCATAAGGTATGTTGCTTCAAGCTTAAGGGAGGATATCCTTAGACTGGGAAAGGCTAACCTTAGAGGTCTAAATAGTGCAAATTATTTGAGGATTGAGGCCTGCAAAACATTTATGGAGGATGACTCCTTTGTTGAAACAAGGGCCTTCAAATATTTTGTGTGGAGTTAAAGCATGAGAATATGCAAAGAAGGTTGCTACTGAGAGGATTTTACATCCATAATTCCCCAAAAAAATCATTCAGACAAACGTAATGAAGGCTATGAAGGTTGAATTCTAGAATATGACTGCTAAAGAGGGTAGAGAGCTTGTGAGGAAAAGTGGTGTATTGTTGTTACCTAAATGGGACATTGCCGACACTATAGTACTTGATAGTATAAGGAGTTTTGAAAGTCCATTGTTTCAAACTGAAGAAGTAGAGATGACACTTCAAGGATTAACATTCAGTGAAGAATGGGAAGCATGAGAAATTTGGTCATTATCTCTGGGGTCCAAGAAGCCAGTAGTGCCTGAACCATTAGATTTTGGTGGACAATTGATGATAAAGAGAGTCACTAACACCCTAGCATTAGAGGCAGCTGATATGGCTATAAATGTTGCAAAGTTTACTAAGGCAACAGTGGAAAACCTCACTCTTGAAAGAAATGATTATAGGAATAAATACAATAATCTTATAGGCGAGTATGATAAAAGTCAGCAAAAGGTGGCAATGTTAGAAACTAAGGTAGCATTGTATAAACAATAGGTAGAAGTATTAATAAATCAAGTTCAAACTAGTTCAAGTCATGCACCACCAACTCGTCTAGCTCCACATTCTTAGTCCCCCTCACCGGATCAATCTTTGACAATAGTTCCATACAATTTGAGGCAAGAGCCACTCACAATTGAGAAGCCAAGAACATTAGGTACCATCCCATCAAATGATCCTACAAGGGCACAACTCCTCACACAAATTGAAGTGTATAAGAAATTTCTTGAGTAGACACAAGACACAATGTATGAGAACAATTCAAGGATTGTTCATACTGTCTTGAAACATCTAAATAGGAAGATTCAAAGTAAATTGAATAGTGTTCATGCCAATTATTCCCTGATGTTGCGAGCAATAAATTTATCTCAGAGGGATAAGGAGTTGGCCACCCCACTCCTTGATAAATGGATTCTGAGAGGTGAGAAGTTGAAGCTTGTGGCAGTTGGGGCCAATCAACAAGAAGATAGATACCCAAAGGTTATCCCAACTTATATATTTGTTAATGAAATTAGCGAACAAGGGTTTCAAGGGTATATTTCTCCATTGGAACAAAAAATAAGAGAGTTAAAAACTGATTATAACCAGGAAATTGGTCATTGTTGTTAGAAATCCAACACACTCATGATGAAGTGAAGCCTTTGTAGATATGGAAAAAATAGATGGACAACACCATTTCCTCCCAAGCAAAGCTTATCTATGAAAAGGTTGATATTAACATTCTGAACAACACTTTCAAGAAATTGTCTTTTATCATCAGCTTTCTGGAGGATTTTGATAAGGAATCCAATTCAATAATGACAATATATTCTTCGTATAGGAAGAATATGGATGAAATGATTGATTTCAATTGGCCATCCAATGCTAAATATGAGAAATGGAAGAGAATATTTATTGATTGATTAGGTTTGTAAGTATAGAAAGGGAAACATATATGATTGGTCAAGTATAACATAGGTCTGGCCTTTGAAAGAATAATGTGTAATAAATATATGTTTCTTGATAGCAAGAATTACATATGAATGTTAACTACTGATGATATGAATGTTGATGGGGATGCTAGCTCACCTTTTCTAGCCTTGTCATTTTGTCATTTTTCCTTATGTAACAAATGAGCAACAACAACTAGAAGATTATTCTTTTCAACATGTTCCTTTTGGAAGGCAATTTTCTTCTCGCTGCAATGGCAAACAATCTTTGTCTCATGTGTATTCCCTCCAATGGAAAATGTAGATATAATTGTAAAGGGAATGTGTCTTGTAATAGTCCAATTAGGATATGACATGTGTACTCTTGGCCCGAAGCTTGTTTTTCTCCCTTGTTTCCATAAAAGGGAATTCAAGGCCGTTAGTATGGGTCTCTTGTTGAATTCTGGAATTGAATGGTGCAATTGAAGAACTTAGAGCAAATAAGTTTGAAGTCCTTATCTTATGCTTTAAGTCTAGTTAGTAAATTTCTCAAATGTATTGTTCCCGAGCATATCTATTTGATAATGCAAGTTTTTGAAGTTTTTAGTCTCTCCAATTTTACTTTGTATCTGAATTATTAATGAAAACTCTGATCAAAGATCATTTCATTAATATTCATCATTATTAGGCTTTGATGTATGCTTTGATTTAAGCTCTAGTTCAATGAGTCAATTAAAATGCTTAGATCAAATCATAAATTCATGTGAAGGATAATTGGATTTGATAAGTAGTCTTATATCTCGATTATTGATCTGTGAATTGCAAAGCAACCTCACATAGATCATGGATGTTTAGGATTAAATTTACCTTACAATTTAATTTTCTTTGACTCCTAGCCTATAGATATGGCACTGATCTTAATTCTTATAAATATCTCTTATAATTTCGGTCACCCAATTTGAGAACATCTTTCATAAATATTTTTTTAAATCAGTCTTTAATTTGTTGTGGTTGGTGTTGTATCGTATTCTCGGCTTTAGAGGTGTAATTATCTCAAGGAAATGCCAATTTCATGAAGGATTTCATCTTCCTAGCTTCTGTTGAGAATACATATGCTTTATCATGCAATGTATCTTTGAATTGTGTAGAAGATTCATAGGATATACATTGTGGGACTACCCTCTTGGGTGTCACAGAGCCCGAAGTGTAGGAGAAGGAGCTTTTGCGCTACATCTCGTTTGTTGGCCAATTATCTTGCAGGTATTCAAGAATTGAGCCTGGAAAGCTCATAGGCGCTTGGCAAGATTCTATTGGTTCATTGAAAACAACCAACAGATAGGTTGGTTCCTACTTCATATTGTAAATTCTCTTATTATAGTCTTGCTTTGTGAGGTTGGATTTGGATAGTAACTCCAAGAAGCTCTTCTCACCATGGATTTCCCATCTTGGGTTTCCACATACATCTAGCGTACTCATGTGTGGATGTGTGATTATTTTTATCATTTGAATTGTTGTCTTGATGAAAAAGTAAGATCCAAAAATTATATTAAGGTTAATTTGGATTTGAAGTTGATATTTTGAATATAGTGATTCACCCCCCCTCTTAGTATATTGTGTTTCCTTCAATTGTTCTTAGAGCTAAGTTCCTTGAATAAGGTTAACAACTTGAGGTAGGTTCAGGATGGCACACTTAGTGGCTCAAGAAGGATTGTCTACAAATAAGGTACCACTCTTTGATGAAACCAATTATGGTTTTTTAGAAAGTGTAGACACCTAAATTTGACCATTCCAATGTGGTCAAATTTATCCCTTACTTCGTCATTTCACCTCCTTATTTTTGTTAATTAAATAATTTCACTATTGTTTAATTAATATTTTTCATCTTCCTAATGTCCCCTGAAGTGTTTAATTAAATAATTAAATGCTTTATCCTTTTATATTTCTTCTCTATATTAAATAAATAGACTAATTTATTTAATCTAGTCATTTAGCCTATGTGGATTAAGATGATTTTTTAATTCACTTCCCCTTTTCTCTCCAAATGTCACATCCTCCATAATCCTCTTCTAACCTTGATTATCCAGCCTAATTCCTAATTAGAATTTGCACACCACTAATCCTGATTAGTGTCACATCCTCCATAATTGGCAAGTGGACCCTAATCACCCTATTATCCTAATTAATTGTTTGCACAAAATTAATCTAATGTTAATTAATCATAATCTAGGTCTAATGCCAATTATGATATGTACCTAGGTCAACCTCCCCATTAAGAATTTCTCCATTTGGAGAATTCATCTCCCCTTCCCTAGGAATTTTTAATTCCCATTTATTCCCCCCATGATCCCATGTGAAATTTTAAATTCCATTCAACTCTTCCAAGGTTTCTAGAAGAAATTAAAAGGAATTTTTAATTCCTTACTTCACCTACCAAGGAATTTTAAATTCCTTCTTCCATCCCTAGGAGGATTATAGGGGAGTTTTTAACTCCCATCTTGTCACATCCTTCCCATGATTTGGGAGGATGAGACAAGTTACCCCTTTTTCTCTTCCCAATGTACTTGAAAGTACCTCCACATGGCCTCCATCTCACTTTCATATCACCCTCTCCCTTTTCCCTAGGATGACACATGTCATCCTCACATGTGTTGAGATGCCTCAAGGCATCTCAACCATTGATTTCATTTCTCTCCCCTAATCCTATCCCTCCATTCTATTCCTCTCCAAAATGACTACCCTAAACACTTAGCCATTTTCATATTCACTACACAAAATATTCAAGCATTCATACTTTCAAGCTCTCTCACATAGCCATATCCAATTTGCATCAAAAAATCCATCCAAATCCACATTGCAACCACATTTGTGACCAAAATCAAACAAAATCTAGGTGTTATGTTGTCAGTTTGAAGATTGGAGCACACATATCAAGCTAATCAAAGGGGAAAATGAATTTATCACGCTCAACAAGGTGATATTTACTCTACTTTCATTTTCAAGTTGAGTTTCATCCTTAGGCCCTAATCTGGGTGTTTTTAATCTTTTCATGGTTTTATGTTTTCCTTGCATTTTAGTTGATTAGAAAAATTTGCACACATTTCTAGCACGCCCGATGGGACCCACATCATAGGTCCTTTGATTTGTTCACTATTACTCATATTTTATAGGTTCTAATTTTTTGCTGCAAGGGAAAATACGCTTGAGAGGCGTATCTACCTTACACATAGGCATCTCTATAGACCTACAAAGGCATTTCCATTTTAGCTCCTGCCATCCAACTTCAAAGGTGTTTGTGTGGAGGAATATGCAAACCCGAAACCATATATAGGAAATTCCATGTGTAAGATGGGGTCAGAAATCAAATAGCATAGACAAAGTGACAACCAACACTTCTAAACTATTAACCTCATCCAAACAAGAGAAAAAAATGAAAACATAAGGAAAATAAAATATCAAATCAAAATACTCCCCATGTTTGAACTTGGATCACTTCTCTTGCTCTCATATTTCTCCTTTTGCAAATATGCCCTCAGATTTGTAGTCTAACTTGTGCAAATACCTGCAAATTGTAAGTAGAAAGTTGGAGAAGAATAGTTGTTAAGGTGAAAATGGATAAGGAAGGTTGCTTTTATAGACAACCTTTCGAATGGATGGCTGAGATTAATCTTCTAGAAAGATTCCAAGTTCAATGGATGGGAATGCATGAGAGGGAGGTTATGAAATGGATGGTTGAGATTAAGTCTCAGAAAAGATGCCAAGATCAACGGTCCAGAATTGATGCGCCAAAAATATGCTATGCATGGAAAAGCTATGACGTCGACGACTATGACACTTGACAGCTGTGACAGACATGCAAGGCATGCAGGCTATGACAGAAATGAATGTTATGACAGGGGATTATGACAGAGCATCTTTGACCAGGTGGTGCATAAATAATTTATTTTAAATTATTTATTCAAAAATGGAGAGAGTGGAGGAAATGGACAAGTGGAAAATAAATAATTTATTCAAATTATTTATTTGTAGAAAATGAAAAGAGGAGAATTTAATTAAATGGAGAGATGAAAATTAGACCTTAAATAATTAATTTAGATTAATTATTTAATAGGGGAGGTGGCATGGGATAGTTAAATAATTTTAATAATTATTTAATTGTAGAAGAATTAAAGGACCATGAATAGATAAATAATTAATGGTAATTATTTAACTATAGATGAAAGGTGACAAAATAATTAAATAAATAATAATTTATTTAACTATTGAAGAAGAGGGAGAAATTAGTGATGTGATTAGTTTATTTAATCAATTAGGATAAAATAAAGATTAGAAAGTGAATTAATTAAATAATTATTAAAAAGTATTTAATTAATAGAGGAATATGATCAAACATAATTGAATAACTAAAATTATTCAATTATTGAAGGATGAGGATGAAGAAAAATGGCACTCACAGGATTAGGACATTTTTCATTGTCTACATTTTGCCCCTCTTTGACATAATGCAATTCATCACATTGTGTCAAAGAAATTTAATTTTGAAATATGCCCCAATGAAAGAAGAATGATGAGGAGGGTTGTGTATGCCCCCTCGAGAGGACAGGTGAGTTCAAAGAAAACAAGTGTGCTCTCGAAATGGATGATAAGACTATGAAGGATAGAAGAAATGTTAGCTTGGAAGGGGATGGATATTAGCGTGGAAGAGAAAGGAGGATGAAGATGGAAAGTTAGACGAGAAATGATAAGGGAACCAACTTCCATGCTTACATTTTTATATTTATCATCATTGAGCAAATTATTGTAATGGCCAACAAACACCATGATATGACATGGACCAAGGTGTGCAAGGTTGTACCATCATGTGAAACAAGCAATTGCATACAAAGATGATCATGACTCATACTAAGAGAGCGATTTCCCTAGTCTTTTTGTCATAATCAACCATAAATAGTAAAGACAAGCAAGACAAATCTTGAAATGTCATTGCTCCTCTAAATCTTGTTGTTAGGAAATCCTCGAGGAACTAGCATCATGATTGCCAAAAGAAAAAACAAACATCATAAAATTAAATGCCAAGTGCTTGCCAAGTGTCTAAATGTCAAAATGTCAAGTTTGTCAAGTTTGTCAAGTGTGGTGGAATGTTGAATGTCTTGGTGTCAAAATTTTAGGGTTGACGATATGAGGATGCCAAATTGGTGTCAAATTTAGGAAGGACACATCTTGAATGATTTCAAGATGTCAGATTCAGAAAGGACACATTCTAAATGACACTGATGCCAGAGGGACACCAAATTCGGGAAAGACACATCCCGAACGAGCTCGATGTCAAGATGTCGAATTGATGTCAAGTTCAGGAAGGACACATCCTAAACAATGTCGGTGTGAAGATGTTGAATTGATGTCAAGTTTGGGAAGGACACATCCCAAATGATGTTGATGTCAAGATTATTGAATTCAGGAAGGACACATCTTAAATGATGTCGATATCAAGATGAATGTATCTCAAATGTTGTGAGAATCCTCAAAATGCTAGATGATCGTGACGATGCCTAAGAAGGACACATCATAGGGCATAATTAAATGACGAGCTATCCTTCAGAAGGACACATCTGTAGAGTAAGCAATATTTGACTAGTTTGACTAAGTTTTACTAAGTTTGACCAATTTTGATATGCCAATATGATTGTCATGCTTGATTGATAGATTGTAGAAGTTCACTTGGGTAGATTTTTCATTCGAATTTTGACAAAGACCATGATAAATTTAAAGACTATTTCATGTGTGTGAAAAAATAATGCAATGAACCCTAATGGACTAACTTAGTGTGGCCTCGGGGGCTCATCGACAGATGGCCTTGCCTACGTCATACACTCAAAGACCTTGTAGTTTGACATGACCAATGACTTTGTCTTGTTGACCAAAGATTGAGTCATGACTTATTTTGACAAACCTACTAGGACTGACCTAATGTCTTAGGGGCTCGAAGATGAGCCTTGCCTATGTAGCAAATGCGCAAAGACAATGTAGTTCGACAATGACAAAGACTAATCAAGACTTGAATTGACGTGACTATGTTGACTGACATGACTCCGTTTTTTGGAATTTTTGTGTTTTCTTCAAGACGTTTTTCAATTTTTAGGTCTTTTTTAAAGACATTTTTCAATTTTTAGATCTTTTTTCAAGACATTTTTCAATTTTTAGGTCTTTTTTCAAGACATTTTTTTATTTTAGGTCTTTTTAGGACATTTTTTATTTTTAGATCTTTTTCAAGACATTTTTTAATTTTTAGGTATTTTTTAAGAACATTTTTTTATTTTTAGGTCTTTTTTCAGGACATTTTTTTTATTTTTATATCTTTTTTCAAGACATTTTATGATTTTTAGGATCACGTGTGATACCCACTACAATCTCATGATAAAAGTTTTCCCCTACTCAAGTTGAGATTGAGCCAGGAAAAATGGAATGTAAAGAAAAGGCATGACTAGCATGGACAGTGGACAGTATGCAAGACTTGATTTCAACCATTGTTAGCCATGGACGGAAATGTCATGATGTGGGGGTGAAGTGTTATGAAGAACATTGGAAAAGAGTATGTTTATTAGGGACCAAGGTAGATAGAGTGACAATAGATGGCACAACAATGACTGACTACACATGGTGCCTGTTTGCCAGGTTTTCACCATGGTACTTATCCAAAGCGCCTGTTTACCAGGTTTTCACTATTGGACGATTTATTTCTCATAATTTTTGTCATCATCATTTTTATTTTTATTTTTTATTTTATTTTTTGTGTCACTAGGACGCCTGTTTTCCAGGTTTTCATCAAGGTGACGATTTTTTGTATTTTTCAATTTTTTTGTATTTTTAATTGGTTTTAGGCATGCTTTCTAATGTTATGCATAGAATTTGCGCAAATGTAAACTATTGATTGGCTTCGTCAACTATTTACCTTTATGGGTAGCTAACTGATATGCTCCAGAACCAAATGATGCTATGATGATGTAAGGGACCAACCAATTGGGCTCAAATTTTCCTAGCTTCTCCTTATCTAACTGATTCTTAGGATTTTGCATGAGAACTAGGTCGCCAATGTCAAACTTCTGAGTCATCACCATTTTGTTATAACTTCTGCAAAGATGATTTTGGTATGCTTGTAAATGATTCAATGCATTGTGTCTGCGTTCATCTAGAATTTCTAACTCATGCATTCTTGACTGTCTGTATTCTTCATCAGTGATGAGGCCTTTCATGGAGACTCGCAAGGATGGAATTTTGACCTCTATGGGAAAGATGGCTTTGACTCCAAAGACAAGGGCAAAAGGAGTGGCACTGGTGGGGCTACAGATGCTCATGCGGTATGCCCACAAAGCAAGGTTGAGTTGGATGTGCCAGTCATGGCCAACATCATTGACGGTCTTTTTGAGGAGTTTGATAATTGTTTTATTAGATGCCTCAGCTTGACCATTTCCCAGTGGGTAATAAGGCATGGAAAAGTGGTGGTTGATATGGAAACGTTGACATAGTTCACAAACCTCCTGATCTTTCAAGGGATGACCATTATCCATGATGATGGATTGTGGAATGTCATACCGAAAAATGATATAATTGAGGATGAATTTGGGAATTTGTTTGTCGGTAATGTAAGTGAGTGGAATGGCTTCGATCCACTTAGTAAAATACTTAGTGGCAGTGATAATGAATTTGTGTCCATTGGAGGATGTAGGGTGGATCTTACCCACAAGATCAAGTCCCCATTGTGCGAAAGGCCAAGAAGAAGTGATCGGCCTCAACTCTTGTGTTGGAGCGTGAATCAAATCACTGTGAATCTGACATTGGCGACATGTTCTTACAAATTCCAGTGCATCCTTTTCTAATGTCGGCCAATAGTACCCAAGTCTTGTAAATTTTTTAGCCAAGGTAGGGCCACTCGAATGGGACCCACATATACCCTCATGCACTTCATGTAATTTTGTTTTTGCTTCATTAGTGTCAAGACAACGGAGAAGGGTATTGCCAAAGCTATGATGGTAAAAGGTGTCACTGATGATGGTATAACGTGAAGCTTTGCGGATAAAGGACTTTGTTTGGTTATTGGAAAGGTTTTGGGGAAGGATTTGCGAATGAAGGTAGTAAAAAATGTCCTGATACCAGGGGGAACTGGAACCAACAAGCTCACAAACCATTTCTGATTCGAGGACATCATAAGCAGGAACCAATAACTACTCAACCAAAAACTCAAATTGTGGGACATTGTTGGGAATATCAAGCAAAGATCCAATTGTTGCCATAGCATCAGTAGCCTTGTTCTATGTTCTTGGAATCAATTCAAAGGATACCCTGTGAAAATATGTCAGAAAATTGTCAACCATCCATTTATAACGCATTAGCTTCTCATCTTTAGTTTCATACTCATCATTGACTTGGTTTATAATTAACTCAGAATCACCGATGACTACAGATTGCTGATTTTCCACTTGATAGTCATTCAGAGTCCTGCAATTAGTGCTTCATACTTTGCCATGTTATTAGTGCATGGAAATGTAATGCGGAATGACTTTGGGATGGAATCTCCTTGTGGAGTAATGAATAATATTCTCGCTCCTGAGTCATGATTAGTATGAGATCCATCAAAGTAAAATTGCCAAGGTTGTTGGGACTCAGCGTGAAATATAGACTCATCTGGAAAATCTATTGTAAGAGGATGATTATCTAGTATTGGTGCATCTGCGAGCTAGTCTGCTATTACTTGTCCTTTGATGGCTTTTCTCTTGGCATATTGAATATCATATTCACTAAGGATCGTAACCCATTTTGCTAAATGTCCTGTCAATGTTGCTCGACTCAAGAGGTACTTCAAGGGATCGATCTTGGCTACCAAGTATGTCTTATGGTTTAACATGTAATGCCTTAATTTTTGGGCTGTGAATACAACTGCCAAACAAGGACGTTCAATGGGTGTGTAATTTAGCTCATACACCACCAGTGTTCTACTGATATAATATATGGCTCTTTCTTTTTTTCATAGTCATTATGTGCTAGTAATGCCCTAGTACTGAAGTAGTTGTAGAGATGTATAGAATTAATGGTTTTCCTTGAATAGGAGGCATGAGAACTGGAGGTTACAATAAGTATTGTTTGATCTAGTTGAATGCCTCTTGGCATTTGTCTATCCACACAAAGGGGATCCCTTTACGTAGGAGATATTGGAATGGTTGGCACCTATCTATGAGTTGAACAATGAACCATCTGATAGATTGAATCATGCCTTGTAGTGTTCTTAGGTCACTGACTCCCCTAGGAGAAATAGCTCTGACTTTAGTGGGATCAACTTCAATGCCTCTACAGGAGACTATGTATCCCAATAACTTTCCTGATGTTACACCAAAAACACACTTTTTTGGGTTCAACCGGACCTTATATTCTTCTAGCCTCCTAAAAAATTTGTCTAATACTAAAAGATGGTCTTTTCTTGTCAATGATTTTTCCAAAAGGTCATCCACATAGTCCTCCATTAGTGTGTGTATCATGTCATGGAATATTATTGGCATTGCCCTTTGATATGTAGCGCCTGCATTTTTAAGACCAAACGACATTATAGTACAATAATATGTACCCCAAGGGCATGCAAAAGTAGTTTTGTGTTGGTCTTCAGGGGAAATACGAATCTTATTATAACTAGAAAAACCATCCATAAGGGACAACATCTCATATCCAGTTGTAAGGTCCACAATGATGTTACTATTCGGTAGAGGGAAATCATCTTTAGGACATGCTTTATTGAGATCTTGAAAGTTTGTGCATATGCAAATCTATCCAGTATACTTGGTGATGGGGATGAGGTTGGATATCCATTTTGTATATTCAACTGACCTGATAAAACCTACATCCAACAATTTTTTGAGTTTAGCTTTAACCAGCAATGCAACTTGCGGGTGCATTTTTCTCAACTTTTGTTTTACTGGCTTGGAATTTGGGAGTAATGGCAAGTGATGTAAGACTAACTCAGGATCTAACCCCGACATGTCAGCATAAGACCATGCAAAGTTTATATTGTGTTCCGAGAAGAATTTTTGAAATTTTGGTTGTTCAGCTTCTATCAATGATGCCGCAAAGACAACCATTTTGGGGTCCTCCACATTAGCTATATTAACTGCTATGGTGTCCTCAATAATCATTGCTTATTTTTCTCTGTGTACAGGGAGAAAATCCAGTCCTCCACCCTTGGGAACCTCAAGGAGGTTCTCACCCTCAGATACGTCCTTTATTTTTACTATTTTTTCGTTAGAAGGTGCCTTTCGATTTTCACCTAGAGACGTGTCATTTTTTGTTTTATTTTTCTTTTTAATTTTGCGACTAGAGGATGGCGTAGTCTCCTCAAAATAAGCTGCACAATCCAAGTCAATGGTAAACCTAGCTTTGTGATCCCCATTTGGAATGCCTTCACGTAGCCCTAGAAATTCTACTAGAGCCTCATCATTTTGAAAAGTGTCCATTACTAGTGGGCCTTGCTGGTCCCAATCAATTAGGTCAGGGTAAACTAAGGATATTCCATCATCAACATTTTCAAATTAAGGAGATGATGTAGAGAGCATGTAAATGGACACCGAGACATTGAAAATGAAGTTGTCATCATCTGGCTCTATGTCAGATTCTATCCAGTATTCTCCTTTGCTATTTTCATACTCACAAGCGAAGTAAGGGACAAAGGGACTAGCATCGGGGGCAAGGTCAGTAGTGGCAAGTGATGGTTCAAGTGATTCCACATGATGGTCATCAATTTGGGGTGATTGGACAAGTACATCGGGGCTAGGATGAATGGGAATAGAATATGATCTGGACGTGGCATCATTTGGTGTTGTATCGATCTTGAACATTTGCCAAAATCATTCTTCAAATGTAGGCTCACCAAGTTCAAGGAATAATTTGTGAAGGAAATAGTCACTTAAAGATCACTAAGAGGCAAATTCCCATTCGTGAGAGTCAGTTTCAGAGGAGGTGTCCTCAGTTGTCTCAACACAGTCTGAAGCATACACTAGCTCACATGGAAGCACACTAGTACTTGGATCACCAGATTCTTGTGGACCTAACCCTAACCCAAGATGTTTTGGTCTTTCTAAAACTGATAATGGCTCATGCCTTCCATTCTTATCCTTTCCAAGACCACTTTTTCCGTCATAGCCTTTTGCTTTTATCATGTTGTATTGTTTTCCATATATTGCTATTGGCAAGGGAGTCAAATCTTGTGGTTCTTTATAAATCCAGGATAGTATATCATATGTGTCCTCTTGACTCATTTCGCCCCACTTTATGAAAACTATATTTGGAGGAACCCTAAAAATTTCCTTTGCCTATATTCTAAAGCAGGGTTTTCCATAGACCTAGGGAGACTTGGGCATCTTGGTTATGCAATAGGTCGTATTCAACTTGTACTCTCCACATCCTTGTTCCTGAATTTGGAAGCTTGAGTCGACACTTGAGGTGATAAATGAAGTAGTAGGTGTTATGGAGGTGGTTATGGTGGTCGAAGGAGCAGAAGTGGATGCAGTCGATGAAGAAGCAAAAGGTTTCACGAGTGTTGATGGGTCAATGAATTTGGAAGACAGAGATGTCAAAGCTTCCCTATTGATAGGCACTTGATGCTCTGAGATACTATGTAAGTTGGTACAATATTGGAATGGATCAGGGTCTCCATATATAGTAATCTCAGTACCTTCAAAAGGAAACTTCAAACATTCATGATACGTGGAGGGAACAGCTTTCAGTGCATGGATCCAAGGTCAACCAAGTAAAATATTGTATGAAAGGTCCAAATCCAAAACTTGACAAGTGGTGTCGACAATGATTGGCCCAATTCAAATTAGGAGTGTAATTATGCCCTGAGAGGAATGTTCTTCATTATCATATGCCTTGATAGCAATGCTTCTTGTGGCATCTACCCAAGCATCAGAAAATTCTAGTGCCTTGACCAATTTTAAAGAACATATATTCAGTCCCGCTTCGCCATCTACTAAGACTCGTCTCACCTAATGTTTATGAACAAAAAATTTGATATGAAGGGCACCATTATGGTTGGATTTGGATGACAAAGAGTCTTGGTCAGAAAAGGTGATATGGTGGGGAGTCATGAGATATCCTACCATGGCTTTGAATTGGCTAACATCAATAGCTTGGGGAACGGAGGATTCTTGCAATGTTTTATCTAGGATGGCCTTATGGGAAGGCGAGATGTGTAACAACTCAAGAATAGAGATTTGTGCGGGCATTTTTCCAAGCTGGTCAATAAGATTAAAGTTTCCTTTAGGTTGGGATTTATTTTTTTGTGGATGCAACTGCAACTGCAAAGTGGACAGGCCAGCTATTGTTACCTTTGGTTGTCTAGGGGGAGGAGGGCTGGCTATGGTGACCTTTCTGGCGTGGGTGGTGATATTTCATTCAGGGACCTTTTTGACGGTGACTGTGTAGACATGTTCAATAGTCATTCTAATGTGATGTATGATAGGTCCCCTAGAATAGTCATATCTAATACAGGCATAGTTCGCTCGACTATTATTATTTGTATTTGACGTAGAAGGGTTTCCAGAACCATGATCCTGCAATGGGTTCTTGTGTATTATATGATCTACATTAGAAGCAAATTGTGGTCCATCAACTTCAATGATACGCTTTTCAATAAGGTCTTGTACCAAATTTTTCAATTGTCTACAGGAAGCAGTTTTGTGTCCTTTTATTCGGTGATAGTCACAAAATGTGTTATCATCCCACCAAGATGGTTTAAACTACCCAGGGTCATATTGTTTGGGGTCCTCAAGTGTGATGACACCATTTTGAAGGAATTTCCTGAGAACTTCTTCAATAGGCTCACCCAAGGGAGTGTATGTACGTCCTCTAGGGAATTGTTTGGGTCACCTAGGATGCCTTTGAATTTGATTGTTTTGATTGCCTTGGTTATTATGATTTGTCTGGACAACATTAGCAGCATAGGTTTGTGTCATCATCTATGTTTTTTGTGGTTGTGTCCCTTTTAGAGTAATCATAGGACCCATAGCGTTGACAACCTTAGCATCGACTACACCATTGTTGGTGACATGTTTGTTCTTAACCCAGTATTTGTTTTTGTCAATAGAAGGAGGGTTTGCGTTTGTGTTTTTAGGACCGTATTTTAGTCTTCCTTTAGCAATGAGGGCTTGTTCAACTTGGACACCCCGTTCAACTAGGTCCACAAAAGTTGTGCAACAATGAACACGCAAGCCATTTTTCAGTGGGCCTAATAATGTTTGTACAAACATGTCAAATTTTTCCTTTTAAGGTATGTCTATATGATAGCAACTTGCTAGGCCCCTCCATTTTTGAAAGAATGGTAAAAAGGTTTCACCCGAATCTTCTTGTGTGAGTTGGCATAAGTTGGTAATGGAGGTATCCATGTCAATGTTGTATGTGTAATTTTTCACGAATTTTTCAGCAAGTTCTTTCCATGACTGTATTCTGGGTTGCAGTGTATAGAACCATTCTAGGGTCGGTCCTGCGAGACTTTTGGGAAATAGTCGCATTAGATATGTGTGCTCATGAGAAATATCCACACAACTTGTTACGAACTCTCTGATGTGGTCAAGTGGATTTGTTTTACCCTTGTATTTATTGAATTTTGGAGCCACATAACCATGTGGAAATGGTGGCATGCACAAAGTTGCATCAAAAGGATATGGACATAAATCGTATGGCATTTGTGTCTTCTTGTCATAGGTTTTCATATTTTCAATTTGTTTTTGAAGGTCATCCACTCTTGCTAGCAAGGCATGTACAGTAGGATCATTGGTTGCCTAAAAGTAAGGTATGTTCTGATTAGATGTTTACTGATATTGCCAGTTGTGAATGGGAATTTGTTGTTGAGTATGAATCTGGGACGAGTATGTAGGAATATGTGACCTAGCCATGTTTGTTTGTATTTGAGGTATCTGAAATCCCTGACTCATTTGATTGCCAAAGTTACACATTTGTTGCGTCATTTGAGTTCCTTGTCCTTGTTGAAAGAATTGTCCATGTATCATGTTGGTGTTTGTTCATTGGGAGTGTCCATTTGGTATGTGGATATTTTGTCCTTGTCCTTGTGTGATGTTCATATTTTGTCCTTGTCCATGTAGGATATTCATATTTTGTCCTTGTCCATGTGGGATGTTCATATTTTGTCCTTTTCCATGTGGGATGTTCATATTTTGTCCTTGTCCATGTGGGATGTTTAATTGTGATGATGTATTAATGTTGTGTTGAGGGTCTTGAATGAAGACTCGTCATGAGTTTCCTCCAAAGGGATTATGAGATTTCACCATAAGGTTGTGTTGAAGATGCCCCCATTGTCATAGATAAATATCCCAACATAGGGTTTGTGGGATTTTCTCCCATTGATGTGGACCCAATGGTTACTCCTATCGTTTGTGATGATGATGTGGACGTTGTAGGCATAGACATAGTAGATGTTCCTCCAATAGATGTTGTATTATTTGAGGTGGAGGTATTTTGACTTGTGGTGCCACTAGATGTCACATTAATAGTGTTAGTAGCAACTTGTGTGGTGACCACAATGTTATTGCTATTGGAGGCATTGTTCGTGTTTTGATAAGATGTCATGGTTTGTGTCACGTTGTCCAAAGAAGAAGGTCTAATGGTATTAATGTCGAATCCTTTTGGTAGTTTTTCCCCTTGGTCCAAAAGCATAGCAAGGTATCTATCGGGATCATTCAAGACCAATTCTTCTACAAATGAAGCTATGTCAGGGTTTTGAGTGGCAGTGTCTAAATCCTCAACTAGTACTTGTCCATTTTGGTCTATTTGTATGAATTGTTCAAAAAGTGGATTTTGAAAGGAAGTTGACATGCTCATGGATGATTGTATGTTCAAATTGCCAAATGGGTTGTCATAAATCTAGTCATTGGGATTGGTGTTGGTGTTGGTGTTGTTGTCAAAGTCTTGTCCAAAGTCTTCCATTTGTCTTTTCTTTCTTTGAAGTCTTGTTTCCACCATCAAGGAAATTGCTCAAATGAAGATGATAACAATGCAAGTACGACACTAGTCTATGTTTTTGTCTTTTTGTGTGAATGGATGACAATGCAAAGAGATGATAATGCAAGTATGCCAAAAGCCAAGGTGACTAGGATGATGATGCAAAGAGATAATAATGCAAGTATGCCAAAAGCCAAGGTGACTAGGATGACGATGCAAAGAGATGATAATGCAAGTATGCCAAAAGCCAAGGTGACTAGGATGGTGATGTTGACTTGTATGACAATGTTGATTAGGAAAATGACAATATGGACTAGGAAAATTGCAAGGTTGAGGTGCAAAATGAGGACTAATGCGGGAGCTAATGCAAGGTCTAGGTTCAAAATGACAACTATGATGAATGATATTTTTGGATTTTTTGGGAATAAAGTATGCAAGGTAGGAATTAAAATGAATGCAATTTGGAGAAAGGGGTACCTAAGCACTCTACGCTTAATCTTTTTTTTCGATTTTGGTTACCAAACAACTTGTTGAAAATGAAAAAATGACAAGGTCAAGATGACTAGTGAGTTTTCCTAACTAGACTGTTGAGTTGGAAATTCTCACAAAAGAGACAATGACTGAAAATAGGAATGATGACTAAGTCCAAGATAACCTAGTTTCGAAAGAAATGATTTTGCAAATTGTGATAAGGTTAACCTAATCCAAAGTATGAAAAGATGAAAACCTAGGGTCAAGCTAATGCCTAATGTATGCAACTAAAATTTGAAAGATTAAGCCTATGGTCAAGAATACAAACTAATTGTTGAATAATGAGGGTTTTGAGCAATTTCAAAGCTAATTTCTGACAGAGACCTCTTAGAAAAAAATGTTTGATAGCAGGCTAAGACTATTTTTTGATGTCATGTTGAAAATTCTGAGTTGTCTGAGGTTGATTGTTTGTGTCTAGATTTGTGAATGTTGTGTATATTGTTTGAAAATCCAGAAAGCACTTGACAAGCACAATGTACACCAACTTCAAATTCTTGGGTATTCACTTCCCAAGAACTGCTATCTCTACTCAAGGGAGTCAGTAGTGAGTATTTTCGGGCATGATACTGTACCTGCACTATACCAAGCAATGGCTGAAAATGGTTGGCTTCTAAAATAATAGGTGTCTAGTAAGGGCATATGTTCGAGTGGCCACACATGGGGCGAGAGATTAATCGCCAATTAGGTGGCACTGTAGCCTAAAGAGGTTAGGCTCAATAGGGTTTATAAGAGTACTACTTCATTCTTGTGACACATCTGTAGTACTCGTGGTACTTGAACTTTCCTCAAGCACCCATTTTATATCCCAGCTGGAAGTGGCTTGGCTTTAGTCTATTACCAGTTGGGTCATCCCTTAAGGTGAGTACTTTTTCCCTTAAGACAGGCTCATTTCTAGAAATAATAACCATTTCTCTTACACCTAGGATCGCTCGAAAGCACAAGGGGAGAGGATACTTTGATTATTAAGTCATGAGGGTGAAAGAAAATAAGGTGGGTTTGGTTTTCTGATCACCTAGTTTTCACAAGGTGAGAGCATAATCACCTACCACCTTCAAGCACAGTCAAACAAAATCAAACGCATGTTCATTTTAATGCACCAATGGAAGTGTTTTCTAAATTAGAAATCACAAACACATTGTTTGAGAAATGAGTCTTCGACTAATGGAGCTGCAAAACCACAAGTTAGTAGTTTCATAAATGTCTCTGATCAACAAAAAAGCTGCAAAAAACTAAGTTAGAACAAGAGATTAAAAACCAAACTAAAGTCAGTAAATAACTAAACTAGAAAATGAAGAGACTAAATTAAACTAAGAAAATGAAATCAAAGAAAACTAAAAACTAAGAGCTCAATTTTTTTTTGCTCCAAAAGAAGCAGTTTTTTAGGAGCCCCACTCCAAAGCCACACGCTACAAACAAAAGATTAGTAAACCAAAAAAAAAACTTGAATGAAAACAACAAAATAAAATAGTGATAACTTTCTCAAAATTAAAGAAAATTTTAAACCGTAGATATATATGGAAAGCTAAGACATAGACCTTCAAAACCCAAAATTTTTTTTGCAAAATCTTGCACAACAAATGTATTATAAACAAAAGAAAATTCGGGTATTAACAACTAAATCTTAAAAAGTTGTGATCACTAAAATGGTCATAACTTTCTCAAATCTTAACGAAATTTTAAACCGTTTGAAGTTCTGGAAAACTAAGAACGAGGCCTACAAAACCAAAATAATGGTTTTAAAATACTATATGTGCCCATTTTTCTGTACTCAAAATAAGATGACGAGATTTCATATAAATTCTTGGCTGTAACATGCAAAACAGTGAAAATAAACAAGAAAACACACAAATTTCTCTACAAAATTGTTAGGTTCACCAATGTAAGATGGGGTCAGAAATCAAATAGAATAGACAAAGTGATAGCCAACAATTCTAAGCTATTAACCTCATCCAAACAAGAGAAAATAATGAAAGCATAAGGAAAATAAAACATCAAATCAAAATTCTCCCCATGCTTGAACTTGGATCACTTCTCTTGCTCTCCTATTTCTCCTTTTACAAATATGCTTTTAGATTTGTAGTTTAACTTATGCAAATACCTACAAATTGTAAGTAGAAAGTTGGAGAATAATACTTGTTAAGGTGAAAATGGAGAAGGAAGGTTGCTTTTATAGACAACCTTTCGAATGGACGGCTGAGATTAAGCTTCTAGAAGATTCCAAGATCAATGGATGGGAATGCATGAGAGAGAGGTTATGAAATGGATGGTTGAGATTAAGTCTCAGAAAAGATGCCAAGATCAACAATCCAGAATTGATGCACCAAAAATATGTCATGCATGGAAAAGTTATGACGTTGACGGCTATGATGCTTGACAGCTATGACAGACATGCAGGCTATGATAGTAATGAATGTTATGATAGAGGATTATGACAGAGCATCTTTGACCAAGTGGTGCATACATAATTTATTTTAAATTATTTATTCAAAAATGGAGAGAGTGGAGGAAATGGACAAGTGGAAAATAAATAATTTATTCAAATTATTTATTTGTAGAAAATGAAAAGAGGAGCATTTAATTAAATTTATCAATTTAATCAAATGGAGAGATGAAAATTAGATCTTAAAAAATTAATTTAGATTAATTATTTAATAAGGGAGGTGGCATGGGATAGTTAAATAATTTTAATAATTATTTAACTATAGAAGAATTAAAGGACCATGAATAGATAAATAATTAATGGTAATTATTTAACTATAGATGAAAGGTGACAAAATAATTAAATAAATAACAATTTATTTAACTATTGAAGAAGAGGGAGAAATTAGTGACACAATTAGTTTATTTAATCGATCAAGATAGAATAAAGATTAGAAAGTGAATTAATTAAATAATTATTAAAAATTATTTAATTAATAGAGGAATATGATCAAACATAATTGAATAACTAAAATTATTCAATTATCGAAGGACGAGGATGAAGAAAAATGATACTCGCATGCTTAGGACATTTTTCATTGTCTACACCACGTACATCTAAGTTGAGACCTTACAAAGGGGAACCTGACAAGATACAAAGGTGATATATGTGTAGTACAAAGGTGTATACATTCAAAACACACCTAAACAATCAAAGATGTTTTTTCCTGACATAGAGGCATCTCTACATGAACTATAGAGACATCTCCACTCTGTTGACGAGCGATTGCATGGTAAAATTCCAGTATGCATTTTTAGTCCAAAATTTAAAATTTGTATTTTATTGAGCACTAATTTGATCACTTGTTCATCTATACTTGTGATTGCTCCTTAATAATCGTATTTTACATTAGCCCAAGATCAAAGTATTAAAATACTAACCCTTGTCTATAGGACGATCAGTCAAATACTTTAGTAAGTAAATTTCACACTAATCTATGTGCATTTGGTTTAATAAAGGGGTCAATTTACATGTTTTCTATGTTTGGGATTGTGTTGTTGACGTATTCTCTCCTTGGCACTATACGGTGAGCCTGGGGATCAAAAATCGCAACCCAATCCAAATCCATTTGTGAGTCTACCTAGAATTTATAGTGTGTGTATGCTCAGATTGTTAGAACTTTGGAATCTTGAGTTGTTTGTGAGTTGCATGGTTGTTGTCATTGATGTCAACCCCTTGTATAAAGAGAATGTTCAAATTTTTGGTATTGATGTCAACACATGTTGGTGTTGTAATTGATGTCCTAATTTAAAGTATAGTTGCAAAGGTTGTTGGCCTGATTTTTGTTTGGGGAGATTGTTGTAGTTGGAAAGTGTTGCATGTTGCAGATGTTGTAGATGTGTTGTAGAGATGTTATTAATGTTGTTGATGAAGTTGGTTCACTTGGTTTCCAAGTTCTTTTGAGAAAATTTGAATAAAAGAGAGTTTAGTGTGACAAAGTGGTGCTCAATATTTTGCTCCGCATTTCTTCA
>VDFB02165498.1:0-18690 GCA_007258455.2 Sequoia sempervirens | reverse complement strand
CACTCACATGTGGGTAAGTACTTAAATTTTTAAGGACCTTGTCTTATCTAGGGAACTTCTCACCCACCTTTTTGGAAACCTTGTCTTATCCCTAAGATATCCCCAATCATGTGAATTTTAAATTCACTTTTATCTTTCCAAGATTCTCCTCTTCCCCATGTGATCATTGAGAGGTCACATCATCCTTATTCCAATGTACTTACAAGTACCTTCCCATCACATGTCACCTTCCACCTCATGTGTCCTTATCCATCTTTCCCATGGTGGTAAGATCTCAACCCTCCATTTTTCCCATGGTGGCAAGATCTCAACCATCTGTTTCCCTAGGGTTTCTCTCCGTAAAATGAAGGATTTTTATTTCATTCTCATTATTATGCATTCACAACACAACTCATTCAACATTCAACCAATTTTCAATCTCTCATACTCTAATCCTCTCTCAATCTCTCCATCCACCATTGTTGCTCATCTTCATGCTCTCATTGCAACTATCTTGTTCATCTCCTCAACTACCCACTTATCTCATTTCAATCTACATTTCAAAAAAATCATTTTGAATCCTCTTTTAGCACATCTTTCCATCAAAGGAGGACACAAAATAAACCATCAAGGTCCAACCAAAAGATCAATTCAAGACAAGGTAAATATCTCCTTTTTGTTATCTTTCTTTGTTTTGAATTCAACCAGGCTTAGCATGAGGTGTTAGTGTTCTTTTCCTTTCTCTTTTGCATCTTTTTTTAGAGTAGGTCAAGATTACTGGTTCATAGGTTCAATCACTCTTCCATTGAAATTTGGACCAAATAAATTAGATGTCTCATTCTTCGTCATCCCATCATTGGACCAATTTCGTGTGGAGCTGGGCAACCCATGGTCTTACTCCATAAATGTTGTCCCATTGGTTATTCATAAGTGCATAAAGTTTCCCTTGGAAAATGAGATATTTATAGTGCACCATAGTGGATTCAATATTTTTTCTTCCCATGGGAATTTCTCATTGGATTTATTTTGGCCTGGACCTACCAAACCTATAAAGCCTCGTGAAAAAATATTTTTCAAGTCATATCAAAATTTCAAATCAAAGTGCATAGCAGAGTTATCTCTTAACAATATTCATGAGTCTAATAAGTCCATGGTTGTTCCTTCTCCCTATCCCATTATTGATGAACCTATTATTGAGCCAAAAACCCTTCCAAGTAACCAAGATAAGTACATCGTAGTTCCTCCACCACTTTCTTACAAAATACCAAGAGATAATAAAATGATTATTTTTGTGCCACCAAAGATAAAAAGAAGTATATAGAACTAAAGAGACAATGGTTTCCCAACCCCCAATGGTTCCTTTTTTTCCTCCTATAAGGGAATAAAAGAGACCGATGATTGATAAACCCACTCCTACCCTTAACATGTATGTGTAGGATCATCATGGAAAAAATAGACCCTTAAGGCAATAAATTCTAGGAAAATCGTAGTTAGCAACTTGACGTAAAAAATTTGAATAAGTTATCTATATTATATTTCAAAAATATGTAAGAACAGAATTTGTAGAAAATTGAATGTAGTCTCTAAACTGGCTAGAGTTTTTTTTTTTTTAAATCTAATTTGGTGAAAATTTCAATTTAAATGAGTAGCACTTAAATTTTAGGAAAAAATAAGTAGGTGTTCATTTGACCACCTTTAACTGCTTTTCATATTAAAAATGATAATATTTTTTATAATATTTTAGATATAAGTAGAGGATTCATGTCCCAGTGTGATGCATATTTTTTTGTAATTTTTTTCCAAGTAAATATTAATTATGATTTTTTTATTACAAATTTAAAAAAATATAAAAACTTGTATGTATGACCACCTTAACTTGGTCAAAACTTCATGAAATTCATTTTTTTTAATCCTATAGTATGTGAAGCATAGAATGTGACACATGTTTTGGATTCAAAAAATGTGATATCATTTGTAAGCTATAGATGTTTTTCAATCAGCATATCAATTAGGAATTTAGTTGTAATTCAAATAGAAAATGAATATTATTTATTTATTAAATTTAAAGTAAAGCATAATTTATATTGGTGGAAAGCTAAGAATATCCTTTAAAAACCCTTTTTGTTTCATCAATTTTAGGTAAAAACATAGTCATCAGCCACATACCCATCATATCGCCACTTTTTGGCCCATCATGATCTGGCACATACCCCAAAACTTGAAAACCATTCAAAAAGAAACTAAAGTGATAAAGAGCATATGTGATGATGCCATGTTGTTGCTTTTCAATTGGAAGAAAAGGATAAACTAACACCTATAGAAAAAACTCAAGAATAAACCCAACTTTTAGAAAAACAAGGCATATAACCAAACACAAGAGTATAAACAAGAAAATTCAAATGCAATTATCATAAAACCTCCTATTGTGATTTATTTGGATGATGATGATGATGAAATTTCTAAGATTGATGAAGTTCATAATGAGCTGAATTTTTTATTCTCCACTTCTACAAAGTTAGATGGGGGAAACCAAGATGATCCTCTTGATGAGAGTATCCCACCACATGTTGAACATGGTGATGCTCCTAGTATGACACTTGTTGTAGTTCCTTTAACTAGTTACTCACTTTCCATTTATGATGAGCAAGATTGGGATGTAGATGACCTACTCTAGGTTGGCTCACATGTGAAGTACTTCTTTTGTGTGCTTACTTTCTATATTTTTCTTGTTTTATTGTGTGATGTGATCTCCTATGTTGTGTTGCTTAGCATATCTTTATTTTTGTGAGCTTTCTTTGGATGACCCTCATTGCTCCATTTGCACAATGATACAAAGGAAATGAACCTATCATGACATTCTTTTATTTGTATCTTCATTCTTCTATATGTCGTAAACTTTTCCTTTTACTCTTATCTTGTGTTTTCCTTTTGGGGACAATGCAAGGTGTTGAGACATTTAAGTCTTCCATGTTGACCTAAAATATTCCTTGTATTCTCTCTCTATGTGTCATTCCTCCTTTGTGTTTGTTGTTCCATGAGTATTTCAGAATGATGTTGGTTTTGAGATCTATTATATGTCTATAGAAAAGACATATATTGACCTCAGATCCATGGATCCCTTAGTGTACCATTTTATTCATGGCATTGTATTTTGGGGGCAACCCCTTATCATGATGTAGTTTATTTAGAAACATATCATTGTAATAGTGCTTTCCAAATAACCTCTTGTGATATTTTGTTACATGGAATTTATCATTTTTCTACTTTAAAGTAATTTCTCATAGCATGGTGTTTTGTAATTTCTTTAATGTGGGGGAATACATTGGAATTATTTTGCTTCACTTTGATCACAAGGGTTGAACTTAGAGATGCATTGACATTGAAACTTGGAATTTTTCCTTCACTTTGTTCATAGGGATTGAACTTAGGGGCACACTGACATTGACATTTGACATTTATGCCTTCACTTTGTTCACAGGGGTTGAACCTAGTGTAAGCATTGGCATAGCATTTTGATCAATTTCTAGTTCTTTATCTAGGTTATCAAGGAGTATAGCTCTCATTGTAGTTATGGTCACACCTTGTTGACCTAGTTTATGTGGGTATGTGATCATCATGGAAAAACAAGCCCTTAAGTGGCAAAAATTCAAAAAATTAGAGTTAGGAAACTTGACATAAGAATTTGAATAAGTTATATTATTTCAAAAATATGTAAGAATAGAATATGTAGAAAATTGAATGTAGTTTCTAAACTACTAGGTTTGTTTAAAAAAAAAAAATCTATTTCATGAAAATTTGAAATTTCAATGCAAAGGGTACTTAAATTCAGTGGAAAAATAAGAAGTAGGTGTCCTGTCCCGACCACCCTAACCACAATAAAATGATAATATTTTTTATAATGTTTTAGATATGGTAGAGGACTCATGCCCTGATATGATGCATATTTTTTGTAATTTTTTCCAAGTAAAATATTAATTATGATTTTTTATTACAACTTTTAAAATATATAAAACTTGTATGTCTCGACCACCTTAACTTGGTCAAAACTTCATGAAATTCATTTTTTTTTTTTTAATCCTATATATGTGAAGCATAGACGTGATGCATTTTTGATTCAAAATGTGATAATCGTTTTAAAGCTATAGATGTTTTCAATCAGCCTATCAATCGGACTTTAGTCAATTTGAATAGAAAATGAATAAGAATTACTTATTAAATTCAAAGTAAAGAATAATTTATATCGGTGGAAAGCTGAGAATATCCTTTAAAAAACCTTTTCATTTCATCAATTTTGGGTAAAAAGTAGTCACACCACATACCCATCATAGTGCCACTTTTTGGCCCATCATGATCCCCGCACATACCCATGTTTCATTTTGCTACTTGTTTTGGGAGCTCACCTAGTGAAAACAATCCTCACTAGCCTGTGTACCTTCTTGTTTGTAGGGCCACTATCATAATACAGCTTGGTATCCCATACCCATTTTTCTCCCTTTTCTTTGCATTTTCTTTGATATTGTATGTTTGTGTATCCTATATTGTTTCATATCATACCTTTGTTTTCTTGTGTGCCTATGTTGGTTTTCCATGGGATCTTGGATCCTAGGGGATTGATCACCTCCCTTGATCCTTATTCATCCTATCTGAGATCTAATATTTGGACAATTGAACCCATCTTGGCATATTTCTCCACTTTAATGTGAGTCTGAGCATAATTTCACACTCTCACTAAAGTGGGGCTAAATGTAATGTAGAAAATTGTATACACTCACAATCTCACATTATGTTTTGGCCACCTAATTTATTGGACTTAATTAAGCTTCTAATTTTTCAAATAATGCATTCTAAAGCCTAATTTTTACCATTTTCTAAAGGACTAGTATTAATCAAAATCATTCAATCATTAAACTATCTATGACTCTAAGTGTCCTAGAATTTTGGGCCAAGACCAAATCATACGTGGGTGATTGGGTCCCCATTCTTAGTCAGGACCCAAATTTAAATATGTTTTTGGTAGTAATTTAATATCCAAAATTCAAATATGAAATGTTAGATTTTAGAATATTAGTTTTGGGAAATTAGATAAACACCTATAAATACCTAGTCTTTTTATCATTTAAAATCTAACATGAAATCTATTAACAAACTTATGATCAAGATCATTATTGAGCAAGTCAAGAGAAACATTGTTAAAGATTATTACAGTAATTCAAGATCCAACACTATTTTAAATTCTAGGTGTGTTCATGTTCATATTTTGTGTAGAATAACATCATTGTACATATCCAAACAATTCAATACTTCAAGCATTCAAGCACTCTATCAAGCAAGATTCAAATGTGATTTGTATTTCTTTAGTGCTTTAAGAAAGTATTTGGAGGGTGGTGAGTTGAAACATTTTGTTCATTTTTCATTTCCTTTGTTTCCATTATTATTTTATCATTGGAATTGCCATTATGGAAGTGGAAACACTTATACGGGGGTTTTTAGAGGTAAACCCCTATATGGCACAAAATTTCCCCTCTTTGTGAATATGCAAGTTATAGGTTTGAAGAGGATTGAAGAGAGCTTGAAGATCCATTTTGTATTTTTGCATTTATTATCATCAAAATTGTCAAGACATGGAAACTCAATTATAGAATTGACCGATGGAATTCTAACAATGGGACAAGTGGAAAATAGAAGCTTATATCCAACACTAGAGGACCCCAAAAATTCAAGAAATATTTTGTAACAAAGACCTAGTTTCCCAGGGGTGACCCAGTCCTGGTACAACAATCAAATGCTACTTTTGGTGATAGGTAGACATCAATCTACACTTTCTAGATCCACTTGTAGAGTTTTATTTCTATTTTTTATCTTAAGGAAATTACATTTATCATAGTAGGTCATTTAGTCTAATTAATTTAATCATTTCAAATCATTCCCAAATTATTCCTATCCTCAAAAAGATGTAGATCTTGGTTTGATTGACTCACCTTTCAAGTTGAAATTCAATCTATGCACCTTGTTGATTTGCATCTTAATGAAATCCTAGAAATGATGAAATACACCCTAAGTTGTGAGTATTAAACTTAGGGTGTACCCTATTTTATGTTTCACAAATATACATAGATATTATTTATTTTTATTAAAATCTCATTTCAAAAGGGGACATTAGACTTTGACAAGTTGTCCTTGGTTGAGAGGATGTCTAATTAAACATTAAATTTTTGGAAGGATAAATATATTCATTTGAGCATTTTATTCTCTTTGGATAAGATGTTAAAATGTCACAATTTCATGATGTAGTTGTAACTTGATGGTTGGTTCTTTGATAGCTATTTAGATACTTATTTGTGTATTTAGTACATTGGTAGTCTTCTCAAGATATTTGTGAGAGTGGAGTGTTGCATTTTGATCTTAGCATAGATTCATAGGTTGTAGGTGCACATGTACACTTGGATAATTGGTTTAGTCTAGAGTTCTCTTGTGTTTATAGATAATTTTTGCAATGGTTTGACTATGGATGTTTTAATAGGAAGATCAATAATCCTTCATGTGGATATGGATGCGAGTTCATGATGGACCTACATGGGAGATTATAATTAGAGATATTCATTATGGCTTGGTGTATCTTAAAGGATAAATCATATTCCCTACTCTTGGTCTACTTAATTGATAATGATTTCAAGTGTATCTCCCATATTGTCTTCAAATGAATTATTTTTTATGATTTATCTTTTCATGGATATGGATCTTGACCTACTATTAGTTAGTTTGATATATTCATCTCCTTATTAATATTAGTTTGGTTTATGATGTAGCTTGTGATGAGAATTTTAGGATATGTTATTTGGCCAATTTCTTAGTCTTGGAAATAGATTAATATTTTGATATTATTTTTTCAAATATTATTGCATCCATTTTAGGTATATTAGATATATATTTTTTCTTTTATTTATGAGATTAAATAGTTTTATGTTGTGAAGTTTTTATAGGTTAGGATCTAAAGGATATAATACATTACATAGATTAGGACTTTGAGGTGTTGATAGAAGAGAATGTTATTTGATATGATTCGTAGGTTTATCTCCTTTTTTTTCCTATAGCTACTATTGAGCTATTGGTAGAAGACCATGGTACTCTCCTCAAAGGGGATACTTCTAATATTCTCATGGATCTTAAATCTTCTAAGAAGGTGATTAAGATTGAGAAATGTCTCTCTTAAAAATGATTTAAACAACTAACTTAATTGTATTCTCATCCTAATATATTCACTTGGTCATATGAGGAAATGTCTAGTATTGATGAATCCATGGTAGTCTATAGTATCATTATCACAATGTCATGCCCATAAAAAAAAAGATCCACAAAATGAATCCCAAGATTACTTTATTAGTCAAGATTAAATTAGACAAGAATGTTAAGTTGGTTTTATCCATCATATTAGCTATTCACCTTTGATATCAAATATAGTCTCCATTAGTAACCTGATGGTTGTAATCACTTTTGTATATATTTTTGTGATCTCAATAAGGATTCTCTTAAGGATGAATTTCCATTGCCTAATATTGATATGATTGTGGACTCAACTATAGATCATGTCTTATTGTCCTTCATGGATGGATTTTCAAGATAGAATCAATTTTTTATTAACTCAAAAGATTAGTATAATACAACCTTTAGAACCCTTTAGGGTACATTCTATTATATAGTCATGTTGTTTGGATTAAGGAATGCTAGAGAAACTTACCAATGGGAAATGACTCTTATCTTTCATGACTTCATTCATAACATCTTGGAAGATTACATCAATTACATCTTGGCTAAGTCTATAGCTCACCAAGATCATGTTGAGAATATTTTCCTTATCCTTGAAAGGATTTGACCCTATAAGATGAGACTAAATCCTCTTAAGTGCATCTTTGGCATGGATGTTAGTAAGCTTTTAGGATTTATTTTTTCCATCATAGAATTGAAGTCAATATGAATAAGATTGACACAATTTTAACATGCCTCCACCTAAGAATATGTGTCAACTACATAGTTTGCAAGGAAAGGTCTAGGAAATTCATAGATTCATATCTCAATTGGATAATTGTACCTTCCATTCACGTATTTTTTTGAAGAAATATGTCCGATTTCAATGGGATGATGAATGTGTCAAATATTTTGAATATATCTAGAGTTATTTGGCCAATCCTCCTATCTCACTGTTGGATATGTAGGATAAACCCCTTTATACTTTATATTTCCACATCACCTTATGCTTTAGCAGCTTTCTTAGCTCAACTTGATGATGATGGTAAAGAAAGAGCATTTAACTACATTAGTCATATTTTGGTTGATTATGAAACTTTATATTCGGCTAGGGAGAAGCAATGTATTACTCACTTTCACAAACCTGGACATGATCATAAAACGTGATCTCCTTAAGAATTTATTCACTATAATTGATCATTTAGGAAGGTTAGAGAAATGGATGATGTTTCTCTTTGAGTTTGACATTAATTTTGTAACTCTTAAAGAAATCAAAGGACAAGTTATCAATCAATTGGAAGAAGAGAATTTGATTCCTCTATCTTTCTTACTACAATTTTGTTATACCAATAACATCATTGAGCATAAATCACTTATTGTTGGCTTATGTATTTCAATAGCAGTAAACATTAATCACATTCACAATCATGGTGACTTTGAACTTATTGTAAATCAAATCATATGTGTGTATCAAGCTAAGTAGAGCAAGCTATCTTAATATCTAGATTTGACTTTATCCTTGCTTGATTTATTCTCTTCCTTTACAATAAACATCGTTCCTATGAGAGAATACAACCGTGTAGATGCAATGGTGAGTACAACCTCCCTTGTATGCTCAAATGATGTTATAGATAAGTATCACTTTATGGTTTAGATTCTCGGCTCTCTTGATGTCTCAAATCAACCTGAATATGATAGTCTTGAGTGTGCTCACATAGACTTATGGGAGTGGTATTCTCACATCTATAAATATCTAAAGATTGGAAAATTTCTCAATGGTGTTACTAAGAATACTCACATTTGGATATAAAATATTTTAGCTCATTATATTATCCTATATAATTTTCTTTATCAAAAATCCTATAATGGTCTTCTTCTTCAATTTCTCACTAAGGATAAAATACCCCTTTCCCTTCAAGACATTAATTCAAGCTTTGGGTGGAAAATTTAGTGGTAAATCCTTAGTGCATAAAATTATTCATATGGGATATTATTAGCAAACAATGGAGCAAGACTCATTTTCCTTTGTCAAGAAATATCCTCAATGTCAACAACATAGTAATCTCATATGAGCTCCTATACAAGAGCTTTAGAATGAGACCTCTCCTTAGTCATTTCCAAAATGGGGATCAAATATTATTGGGAAAATATCACCTCCTTTTAAGACCCATACCTTCATCATCATAACTATTGATTATTTTTAAAAATGGGCCAAAGCTATTCCACTTCAATCCACTAATGTTGAAAAAGTTTGTAGCTTTCTTCTAAACAATATCATTCCTCACTTTATATTTCCTTCTACCCTTGTTTCTGACAATGGAACTTCATTTAAGAACAAAAAGTGGAGCTAGTCTTAGAAAAATCTCACATTCAACATTGATTTTTTACACCTTACTATCCTCATTCTAATGGCCAAGTAGAAACATCTAACGAAAATCTTGAGCTAATTCTTCAAAAAAGGTGAATAAACTTGGTAAAGACTCACATACTCAATTAACTTATCCCTTATTATCATATCTCTTAAGTGTTTGTATGGCCACTGGTGCAACCTCATGTATGGTACTAAGGCTATCATGCCTTTAGAGTTGGAAATTTTGTATTTGTGAGTTTCCCTTAAAGGGTTAATTGAATATGACACTGTACAGAGCATCAAAACCATCTTAAGTTACTTAATGAGAACCAATTACAAGACCTTGACCATCTCCATGGTTATCAAAATTTATTTCTAGAAATTACAATCAAGTTGTTCTTTCTCATACCTTCAAGGTAGGTGATCCTATTCTCTTTGAGAACCAAAGAAATAGAAATGCACCACCTAATCAAAATGGAAATTTTAGTCGTAATTGGTTAGGTCCTTACATAATCACCTTTGTGTATGGTTATGGTGTATATGGTTTGTTGTCTATAGATGGTACTCCTCTAAAATAATTGGTCAACTCAATGAATCGCCATTGATATTATGCATAAGGTCTATGTGGCACAGGCATGACACTTGTCCCCCTTTTGGGGGATTGTAGTCCATTATGTTATGGCATTCCTTCGTTAACACATTATATTTTTAATTTATGTTATGATGTAGACATGTGTATGTAGTTAATTTCTTTAATTAGCAATTATATATACATGTGTTTTACTTATATGCTATGTATCCTTGCATTGTGTTTGATTAATTCTTTCAGCCACACATTAGATCATCATTGTATTTAATTAAACATGCATCTAATGTTTTTTTATTAAATCATGATGGTATATAATTTTAGCATACATCCATCACATAATCATACTTGAAAATAAGTACATACATAAAAAACCACATGATGTCGACCCAAAATTACATATATATATATCAAAATAATGCCATATACATGTATCACACTCCTGTCACAAAATGTGGTGTCTATATATTTGTATATGAATCTATACAACAAAAATATATATTTAGCCTTTAGATGCATGGCTCCTGAAACCCTATATATTTGGTGGTGGAAGAGGTGGTTGTTAGGTCAATGTGTGTGAGTGAGAACAATGAGATCATGGCATAGGTATGATCCATGACCATAATCCTCATACCTCCCCTCGTAGCTCTATTTCCTATTCTTGAATAGTGGTGAAGCTCTTTAGTAATGTAGCCTCCTACTCTTGGGCTTATTATAGCTCATCTTTAAGTTGTTATAGCTAAGGATACTAGAGTTTAGAGGGTGTTGTCCTAGTAGCCTCCAACTACCTCATGAGCTTATTGAACTAGCTTTTCAAGGTTTCACATGCTTGCTTGACACTCTTATCCTAGACCTCATGGTCTGATCTCTCTTAGTGAGTGTGGAGAGGATCTTTGCACCCCTCTAATCCATTTTCCTAGTTATTGTGATAAGTATGATAGTTTTTTGGACTAGCTCCACCCACACCTTCTCATAGGCCATCTTGAGATGCACTACAAGATTGAATAATGGGGCATGCAAACTTGTTGTGCATTGATTGTAGGCATCAAGGAATATCCCCCAGATATGGATAGCTAGGACTACCTCTAAGATGCACTACCCTAAGAAATTGAGCCACTATTGTGTGAACACTACACCCACAAAGACAATGGATGATGTCAATACCATATCATCAAGATATACATATATATGTATAGGAAGGTGAAATGAAATAACTAAAATGAAATAGCATGTGCCAAACTCATACCTAATCCCCAACCTTCCAATGTGGATCCTAAGGTGGAGCACCGCTATTGGAAGTGATTCTTAGCCCTATAACTATTGTCAAAGGAATCACGACTAGTTGGATGCTAGGTGGTGCAACTAAGATGGTTGAAGCACATATCAATGATGCCACATGTCACTTTTGACTTGACCTCTCATTTTTCCTACATGTCGCTCCCTCATCCTTCTCATTACAGCTCCTTAGTGCCTTACCCTTGGATCCTCATGCACTAGTATCACCTATTGGGGAATATGCTAGGAAAATTAGGATAGGACCTATTGTCTACCACTAGTTGGTGAAGTTAATTAATACATCGATATCATGGATCACTAGTTCCTTAGATTGATCCTCATCTAATCCATCATCACTATTAAGTGTGACATCAATGATGATCAAATACAAATAATCACATACTCTCAATGTGCTCCTATGGGATTTTATATACATTAGAGCCATCAAAGGGCTAGCCTACATGTTGGAAGAATTAAGAACATCTCATTAAGTAATTGTTCTGTTATCATTGATGTCACCATGTTATATGAGTTGTAATTGCATCAACATAAGTTCAAGCCTAATATGGTATTCTGAAATGGTATGACAATTATTATCCTCTAGTATTTTGGTCTGCAATCCTCTATTGATGAATATCATAACTTGAGGTTTTGGGAAATGGTCTTTGGATGTTAGAAGCTTGTAAGTTCAAAATTTCATGTGCACAAGTGCTCATATGACATGTTGGAATCACTCAATTGTTGCATTTTTTTATTAGGTATATCCCTAGCCAACCTAATCAATAGTTGATATTATAGTGAATTAACTTTTGTGTTCTGGATGTATTTGTGAACTATCTTAGGTCCATGCCAACATGTTGTAGGATACTAAATGCTTGAATAATTTTTGGAAATTTTTTGTACAAGCTTGAAGTGGACAGTTAATCTTTTTGTTGAATAAGGGTTGCATCTAATTAGGCCAACCTAATTGATGCTTGTGGATGATTCAAATATATATATTGTCCACAATTTTGAAATTGATGGCATGTGTGTGTATATACAAGTATGTGAAGATGAATCAAGGAGAATGCATATCTGTGATTATGCAAGTTTATTAGAAAACGTTTGTTAAGCTAGCTTGTTGAGCATCAAATGAACTAAATCAATACTTGTTAGGTGTAACTTTATCCATTCATATTCTAGTTGTAAGCCATTTCTCTATTGTGTCTTTGTAGGCAATGAGCCTCCCATTTTGGATAGCGAGTCCTAGCAATGAGCCACCCTTTGTGACATCTTATAACTGGTTATATTATATTGTGAGCTAATCCTCACTATGGTTTTTCCCATTTTCGGTTTTCCACATAAAAATCCTGGTGTTTATGTGTTGTGTGATTTTAGGTTCTACTAATGCTTTTTCTCATTCTTACTATTATATGCATTGGAGTATTTGGATGGTGTATGTTCAATAAATTTAATAAGATACTGATTCACACCCCCCTCTTAGTATATTGGTTGTTCAACAATTGGTATCAAAGTGTGGTTCCTCCAAAGAAGCCTAATAGCTTGATGAATATCTTAAAGATTGAATAAATGGATGATAAAGAAGAACTCTAGACAACTCTTGAAGATCTTGCCAAGGATGAAAATGAAAAAAAATATTTGAAAGAAAATATTGATGAGGAAAATGAATGAATCAAGATATTAAAAGAGCAATTGAAGACATTCAAAGAAAGATATAGAGAAGTAATTGAGCAATTAAAACAAGCAAATGAAGATATCACTAGATTGAAGGTACAAGTAAAGGAGAAGAAAATAATTGAAGATTGTATGAATACAGTGGTGCAAAGAAAGATTGATGAATTCTCAAGGCTTGAACAAGAAGTGGTAAACCTAAAAGCAGATCTGGGAAAGGCAATACTATGTGAAGATAAGTTCAAAACAAGCTCTACCAAGCTTGATAGTTGATTGCAGGATAGAAACCAACTATACACAAAGGTGGTTTGGGAATGGAAGCAGGTGAAAGCTCAAAGGCTATGTAGACCTCAAACATAGTGGACAATCAAAATAATCAAGATAAAAGAAAATAAACAAGAAATTTAAGAAGATTTTCTAGAAGATCGCCTATTAGATAGTCAAATGCTCAAAGGTACCCATCTTTCAATGGTGTTTTTTTTTCATGCAATAAATTTGGTCATGAGGCAATAAAGTGTAGAAGTAGAATAAACTAGTATTGTATTTCCTTCTTAAGACAATGTTTTGCATACAAGAAAACTGGACATAGAGCTAGTGAATGCAAAACTCAGATGATGACTTGGTTTAATGGAGGAAGAATGAATGAATCTTTTGTTGGCTATTGCTATGCATGTAATAAGTTTGAACACAAAGAAAATTAGTGTAGATCAAGGGTTAATGGAGGTCAAACAAATAAAAAAAAATTGTTTACTACAATTGCAACAAGTTGGAACATTTCAAAAGTATGCAAAAGTAAAGGAGGAAATCAATCTGATTTGATAAATAAGAATGAACCAATGAAGACAATTGACAAGAATGAGTTTAAGCATGAAATGAATAAGATATGGAAGAAGAAAGAAGAGCCAATGACATCAATTGTTTATGTTCCCTCATCTGATGCAGACAATCCCTCTAGAAATTAGACCTAGCATGGTCTGAAGGGGATCATTAACTAAAAATTATTCAACCCTTTGGATATCTAGTGTGTTGGACATTGGTACAAAGATATGTTGTAAAGAATTAATAAATAGAGCTTATGCAAAAGGAACTTGAGGAAAATTTGGAAGCATGATCACTTGCAAATAAAATTAGGGTTTTTCAATGTAGTGAAGAAGGCTTCTATCAACTTTTTGAAGTCTATCATATTTAATGTGAATTAGGTCAGCTCATTGATCTATGAAGTATATTTGTAAGATGTTTTGATCACTTGTGCATTTGAAGAATGTGGAGAGTGATTTGGAGAAATCTTAAGGCGAATTGAAGAGTGAGCCATGAAAACTCTAGTTTTGGTTCTCAAAAAAGAAAAAGATATTTTACACTTTTGTGCTATTGTAGGTTTGTGTGAATCTTCTTTATAAAATCATTAGAGCCTAGTTTGTGAAAATATGGAAATCCATGTAGTTGTAAACATGTCAGAAATACCTAGACCTTCCTACAAGAAGTATTCCTTGAAGGTATTCAAAGACAACCCTCTAGGTGTCTTCTCATTCCTCACAGTGCCATGCCCACTAAAGATAGTAGAATGTGCATTCATGTTAAGAATAAGGAATATAATCACAACAAATTGATAGATATGTGTCATAATGAGCTCATTGGGGATTATTTCTTGATAAAACCCAAGTATAAAAATATTATTGTGAAGAAGTTGGATCGGTAGAATCATTTTCCTAACTTTAGTTCCATTGTTGATGAAAAGTATGTTAAACCTATTCTTAGCAAAATTCATGATAAGTTTTTTTGGATAGAAAGACCTCACCTAATAACCAAATAAGTGATTAAGGTAGTTATCAAAATTTGTGATACTCGACCAGTACCAATGTTGAAGTTTGTGAAAAATGAAGTGGTGATGGAACTCACCAGAGCAACATTTGATAGAAGAGCTCTTGCAACAAAACCTATCACCAATCCTACTGTGAAGTATGTGGCCATAATGGTTAGACACAAGATCTACTTCACAAAGAGGGAAAATTCTATGTTTGCTACAACAATATACATCAGATATGACATGGCAGCAAATGGGGTAGAATATGATCTGTGTGAACTTCTCCAGTAGAAATTGTTTTAAAACCTAAACATGATAAGGGAGAGAAATATGCACTTAAGTTTGGTTCCCTGTTTGTTTGTTGTTCTACTTTCTTAGAAAGAATCCTAGAAGAGATGATGTGGTAATTTGGGATACATCAAGACCTGTTGCACATCAAATTTGTTATTATATGCACAACTTGGGTGATCTAAAGATTGAATACAATGCTTTGACAACATTATTTGTTGTATTTAAAAGCAACATGAATGAAAAAGAAAGGATCCCAAGGAAAATTATTGAAAAATACAAGGATAATATCATATTCCATGTCTCCTCATACGAGTGCATGATTGAAGCATTTGAACCCCAGATTATCTGTATCCAACCACTAGGTTATGAAGTTACAGAGGATGCATTAAAATGATATGTACAAGTGTTATTGAAAATCCCAAAAGATTCTAGTGAACCAAGAGCTAGTACATATGAAGAAAAATATGTGGAAATTTACTTGAAGCATATGATGCCTATGATAAGAAAGAATGTAGATCAAATGCTTAGAAATGAAGGCTTCACTGATGAACATATTGCACAGGAAAGAGCCAAGGGGGAGAAAATGGCTAGAGAATCATCTGGACTAAGGAGATCCAAGAGGACTACTCCTTCAAAACCAACTATAGCCCTGCATCAATGAATGTAGAGCCCAGTGCTCAAGGTAAAGGAAAAGTCCTAGCTCCTTCTAAACCTACTACAAGATTAGGAAAAGGAAAGAGACTTCTCTAGTGGCACTATTCAAGAGACATAAGAAGGAAAAGGCATCAAGAGAGAAGAAACTCAATATCACTTAAGAGCAAGAAGAAGGGGAGGAAGACCCTACAACCAAATTGATAAGGAAGAAAGGGAACATGCCCTCTAGTGAAGGTGCTTCATAGGAAGCAAGTGTTGGGACTAAGAGATATCTATATGTGTCATTCTTTGAAGAAGATGAAGAAAAATATTTTGGTATTCAAGTGCACACCAAACTAGACTTGAAGAAGGACAAGATGTCAGAATAGGCATCTCTAGAAAAAGAAGAACAAAAAGCCTCACTGGTAAGACCTATTTCCCCTCTCAGGTTAGAGGCATTAGTTAATAGCCTAGTACATTTTGAAGATAAGTTACAACTTACAACAAAAATTTATACTCAAGTAGGTAGAGAGGACATGAAAACATTGATTTTAGCTATTATCCAATATGTTATTACTTTGGAAGTTAGTTGGGACTATTTTAATTCCAATTTACCTAAGAAATTATGGGATTCCTTGATGAAAACAAGATCAGAGGTTGTTGAATTAGAAGAAAAGATAAGAAATTGGTGCAAGGGCACCCATGAGATTTCATGCCTCCAAGAGGAAAAAAAAGTCATTTGGTTTTTGTTTTTTGTTTTCTTCGTATAACAAGGTCTTTTAGACCATTTCATGATTGTAGAAGTACAATTTGATTCCATAGGTGCAAAGGAATTGGTGAACATTAAAGTTGTCAAATGTTGTCATAGTTGCACAAAGCAACTTTTGTATTTTGTTGTCAAGTGGAAGGTGAATGGTTTGAAGTTAAAAATTAGTTTGTAACTATTAGGAATCTATTGGAAATTCCTTAAAAAATCTTTTTAAGGTTGAAGACATGGTTGGAGGTAGTGGTTGTTGAAAATCTTAAAATTGGAATAATAAAACATCTCTATTTTCTGCATTTTGTAATATTTTTCTCTATTATGGTGATTGGTATGGACCTCTATAATTGTTTCATGGTGTGAGACCAATTGAAAATGAAATATAATTGATTCTACTTCCTACTATTTTTTATTTAATCCAATGTCATTTTTTTAAAGCAAGTTGTGCCGATTTTATTACAAACATGTATGAAACCTTAGCGAGGGTAATAGTGAGCAAACAAATCAATTTTTGAAGGGTTTCATACAAAGTAACCTACCTTAGTTATAAATTATGTTGTATACAACCCAAATGGGTATTTTAATCTTCTTTTATAATCTAGTTGTAATATCTATAATGAAAGTTATGAAAAAAATACTCAATTTGTTGCCTCACATTCAAGGCCTAGAGAAGTAGAATAGTCAAAATTAGGGTTTTTCTATACAAAACAACCCCCATAATTTTGAGAGATGTTAAATAAAAGTCAAAAAGGTAACTTAATCTATGTTTGTAATCTGAGTGTCAGGTATCTCTTAAAAGTTATGTCAAGTTTTGTCATTTTGGAGTATTACTAGGAATTAAGTTTGTTTGTAAGGGAATACCAAGTAGTTTGGGGAACTTGAGTTCTTGTGAGTCATTATTGGTCTACATATGTTGTTTCAACATTTTATAAGGTGTCTCAAGTGTTGAATGAAGGTTCTGAAGCACTAGTGCATTATTAGAGTTTTGTGGCCTTAAAGAAGCATTAGTCCATTTTGGAAGTCTTGAGTTTGTAAAAGGTGAGAGTGAAGTTTTGTTCAGAGCCAAAACTAAGATGATTCCATGTTCATTGAATTCCTAAATTTCCTAAAGTCTACTCTTGTGAAGAAAATTTCCTTGATATGATTGTCTTTGAATTTTGAGGATGGAGTTAGTCCATTTGTTATGAAATATAGTATAAATTGTCTAATACCAACCCCTGCTCTACATCAAATTGGTATCAAAGCCCAAAGATCTAGGCATAATTTTTTTTGGAGTTTATATGTTTTCTTTTTGTAGGTTGAAGCAAGAAATTAGATACCAAAATAATAGGTAGTGAAGAAATGAGGAAACCTAGGTGAGGTATCATGAAGACAAGAAGCAAGGTGAAAGAGACTTGCTTAAGAAAGAAGAATGGAAATGTTGAAAAGATTTTTTTGTGGAGACTTGCAAAGTAAGGAGGTACCAAAAAAGAAATAAATAATGAGAAAATAGAGAAATGAGATAAAGAAGAAGGATGAGAGGGAAAAACAAATGGATATTGAACAAGAGATAATAGAATTGAGGAAAGCTTTGGAGAAAATGAAAGAAATCAAAGAATAGATGCAAGATAGAATGGAACTTGAGATACAATAGTGCCTTGAGAAGGAAGAACAAGCAAGTGGTTTATTCTTTCCAATAAGAAAGATGATCAAATGGCCTATCAAGGAGGTCATTCAGAAGAGGAGGCAAGAGAGGATAGTAGAACCAGACATTGAAGAATCTTTGTTGATGAAGGAAGAGAAAAAGCCATGTGAGAAAGAGGAAATTCATGAATTGCAAGTGGGTTCTAGTGCTATGTTGATGGGAGAAAAGGATTTTTTACAACTCATGGAGAATGAAGACAAAGATCCAAAGGTGAGGTCAAGGATAATGTTAATAAGTCAAAAAGCTCTTATTAATGCAAAGGACCAATCATTTAAAGTTATTTAAAGAGAGTGAATTTGATTCTAATGGGAAAGTTGAGATAAGTGAGTTTCTAGTAAACACAATGTAGGGGTAAGAGTTTGAATAATTTGTTGGGAAGATTGGTCCATTTCAATTTTCATTACATGAGGTATCTTTG
>VDFB02165497.1:0-22170 GCA_007258455.2 Sequoia sempervirens | reverse complement strand
CCTAACTTTGAACTACAATTGAACTCTAATCCTAACCCTAACACTAATTATTATCCTAATTGAACCTTAACCCCAACCCTAACCTTAACCTTGACCCTATTTGAACTCTTATTGAATTCATAACCTTAATTAAACCCCAACCTCATCCTCAATCCTAACCCAAATTGAATATTAATTGAACCCTAAACCTAACCCTAAGTGAACACTAATCCTAATTGAACTCTAAATTTTTAGTTCAAAATATTAAAGTGCCTTAGATTTTCCCATTCATTGTCATTTATCATTCAATTCTAGTTGTACCCAAAAATTTATACTTTTATAATGTTTTAATACACACCCACATTAAGGGCTTATAGGAGTTTGCTGCTTAAGGGGCTTAAGGGGCTTAGAGCTTAAGGTTAAGGATTTAAGGTTTAGGGTTATGGGAGAGGGTAGATAGAGATTGGAGTGAGAGAGAGAGACCCGAGAGAGGAGAGGCAGGAGGGAGAGACTCAGAGAGAGAGAGGCAGGAGGCAGAGGGTAGAGGGTTTAAGGTTAAGGTTTAGGTTGGGTAGAGGTGGGAGAGAGAGGGATTTGTGTGAGAGAGAGGAGGGGAAGTGGGAGAGATAGAGAGAGGGTTAGGGTAGAGGGTGAGGCAGAGGGGTGTAGAGGGAGGGAGATAAGAGAGAGAGAGAGAGAGAGGGGGTAGGAGGCAAATTTGAGAGAGAGGGAAAGATTGGAGGAGGGAGAGAGATATGGGCAGAGGGGTTAAAACGAGAGGGTAGAGGGCTTGGTGTTTTAGGAGTTTAAGGCTAAGGGCTCAAGGTTTGCTAAGGGGTTAAGGGCTTAGGGTTTAAGGCAAGAGGGAGACACATAGGAGGAGTGAGGGGAGATAGATAAAGACCTAAGAGAGGGAGAGGGGTAGGAGGGAGAGACTTGAGAGAGAGAGAGAGGGTAGAGGGTAGAGGGTTTAAGGGTTAAGGGTTTAGGGTTATGGGTAGAGGGGAGAGAGATAGAGGGATTCAGGCAAAGAAAAAACCCCAACCTTAGGATTTTCCCAATACCATAAAAGACTAGTAACATAAGATAGGACATGAAAGGAACATAAGACAGGATAGGAAAGGAAAAATTCAAAAGATGCAACATACTGTGTTGATATGTCCTTCAATCTTCTTAAGAAGATCCATGATCTGTTTATAAAGGAAGTGACTTCATAGATGCATCAAGTTCAATTATGCATCTTTTAAACAATGAGGAAGCGTTTCAAGGAACTTGATGCATCTTTTAAATAATGAGTAAGCATTTCAAGTTGTTGTCAAGCCCCTCTCACCATAACCCTATTGGACAGTCACACATCACATAGGAAGGTGAGTTGTTAGGCCACCTAGATATGTGATAGGTGGTTGTCCAATAAAGATGAAATGAGGAGACTGTGTATTTATGGAACTGATCTAAGTTGTATGATTCAGTATAACAGTACTAGCATTTGAGCTGAAATGATAAATTCAAACTCATGTCTCTCCACTGTATATGCATATCCGAATTTTGAATAAGATGACTAAGGGTTGTTTCATTCATCTCAATATTGTGGTGTGTATAATCCTTATTTTAGCTTTAATTCAAGGAATTAATTAAAATGTTTGAATGGGATTATAGGCAGATATGTTTTGTATAAGGACTTGATAAGTAGTATTGGGTGAGAATGCCTACTGATGAAATTGTAATGCAATATTGTCAGGGATCTTATATGTTATGTATTAAATATCTCATAAACCTTTAGATGCTTATGAATTTGACTCCTGCAATGGATATATGGCACTGATATAACTTGTACTTATTTGTGTAGTTCAATAATTGTTTGTCTTTTCCTAGAACTTGCTACAAATTGCAAATTAATGACTATATTTTACTATGGATTATGTTGTAGTTATCTCATGCTCCACATAGTTGATATTATCGATGAACAACCAATTTTATTCGATATTATCCTATTGTGTTGATCTATTCAATGGGATTATCTGTTATGTGTTAATGTTGTTTATGATATTGGTGTAGAGGTTGTAAACACATTAAGGGATCACACTCTCGGGTCTTATAGAGCCCAAAGTGTTGGAGGATTTTTAAAGTCCTTGTCAGTTGGTCTAGGTCCTTTGAGTTTCCCTTGATTGGAATTGGAAATCCCATAGGAGATTAGAAGACCAACCTGGTTATAGTGTAAAAAAACCAACACCCTCTACCTTTAACCCTAAACCCTAAACCATTAACCTTTAAACTCTAAACATTTAAACCCTCTACCCTCTATCTCTCTCCCACTCCCTCCCTCCCTCCCTCTCTCTCTCAAGTATCACCCTCCTACCCTCTCTCCTCTCTCAAGTCTCTCTCTCTCTCTTATCTCCCTCCCCTCTACCCTTAACCCTCTACCCTCTATCTCTCTCCCACTCCCTTCGTCTCTCTCTCTCTCACTGAATCCCCCTATCTCTCTTCCCTCTACCTATTGGTTGTTTTTACTATAACCAGGTTGGTCTTCTAATTTACCTATGGAATTGCCAATTCCAATCAAGGGCAGATCGAAGGACTTGGACCAACTGACAAGGATTTGAAAGACCTCCTACACTTTGAGCTCTGCAAGACCCGGGAGGGTGATCCCTTAATGCGTTTACAACCTCTGTACCATTATCGTAAACAATTTTAACAACAAATAATCTCATTTAATACCTCATCATAATAGCATAATACTGAATAGAATTGGTTGTTGATTAGTAATATCAACTATTTGGAGCAAGAGATAACTACAACACATTCCACAATGTAAAATAGTCATTGATTTGCAATTTGTAGCAAGTGCTAGGTAAAGAGAAACAAAATACTGAACCATACAAATTAATACAACTTACATTAGTGCCATACATCCATTGAGGGAGTCAAATTCATAAACATCTAAGGGTTTATGACAAATTTAACACATAACATATAAGATCTTTGAGAACATTGCTTTACAATTTCATCAACATGTATTGTAACCCAATACTACTTATCAAATCCTTATACAAAACATATCCACCTACAATCCCATTCAAACATTTTAATTAATTCCTTGAATTAAAGCCAAAATATAAATCATACACACCACAAGAGTGAGATGAACGAGACAACCCTTGATTATCTTATTAAAAATTCAAATATGCATGTACAATGGAGAGACATGAGTTTCAATTAATCATTTCAATTCAAATGCCAGTACTATCATAAAACATCAAATCCCCATGAATTCAAAACCTACTACAAAATGAATCAAAACCTAAATTGCATTTTCCTTAAAACCATCAAACTTTGCAATTTGCTCTGCAACTCTTCCTAGAATTAACCAAAAAATATCTAAATTGCTAACCCATACTTCTAGCGTTGAAATCCTTCTTATATAAAATGAAAGAGCAAACAAGCATCAGGCCAGAAAGTACCTCTCATTTCACATACTTTTCTTCACAAAACTCTTGAGGACAACAACTATACCTTCTTTATTTGTCATCTTATGCCCTATTCATGCATCCTACAATTACAAAAGTATCCATGGGGTCTCTTACACAAGCTATAGTAATCACAAAAAGTGTAAGAGTCCCTTTATATTATGTTTGGACTACAAAACCCTCAAAAATAGGGTAACTGAGTTGTATGCAAAGAAATGAAGCTTTCTAACTCAAATCAACGCCTTAGGCCCTCAAATCAAATTCAAATAAAAGATAACACATATCTTCACAACCTGGAATTGATTTCACATCAAAATATGGCTACATGTGACCGTACAGTGCTGCATAATAGAAAAAAATATAGAAATTTTGAAGAAAAACATAGATTTTCGAATGTCAAGAGCCTGTATTTTAAATCCTTAACCATCAACAACCATTACAATGATCACTTTATTCCTTTTAAAGGCCTTTATACATCAACCACTAAACAACTACCTCTACAACTTAATTTTTAATCTTTTATGATCACATGAAACAAAAAACACACTAATTTCAAGGTTGTTAACATCACTATTGAAATGTTTTAATTGTTTGACCTTTCAAACATTAAAAAGTACATCATTAAATTAATTATGTAATGGCATAAAAATAAAATCCATCATGAATTAATTATGTAACCACATAAGTCAAATATAATTCTATCAATAAATTAATATCAAATAGATAATATAATTGCATAACTCATACATTTCAATGTCATTGATCTTCTTCTTCATCCAAATCTTTGTCTGTATCATCCGATCTAGATTTGACATTGTAAGGATTGGTCATATCATCATCGTCGTCATCAATATCAGTTTTGATAATTTCATCATCCACATGGATATCATCTTCATGAACATTAACTCCTACATCATCATGATCTAGTTCCTCCTCTTTGACATCTTCGTCAGGGACATCATCAACTAACTATTGATCCTGATCACCAGCTACATCATCTTCTAGTTTTTCGGTATCTTCTACTTCCACTACATTATACTTTACCAAACTTCCTCTTGGATCATGTCTAAACAACAAATTACCAACCTAGTTTACCTGGAACCTCTAAGTAAAATACCTGCTCACATTGGCTTAGAAGAATATAGGGCTCATTTCCAGCTCGATCAATCAACCTTGTATTAACCATGGTAAAATCCATTATCATGTTCAATAACAATTCTCGAATCATTTCATTCAATCATAGCACGTACCATAGAGGCTGACAAACATAATTAATTTGAAGGACTTAAAAGTCACACTCCAAGTATATCATCCAAGGAATCTATGAGTATCGAATTTTAGGAGACTTACGAGGATGTATGTAAACTTCCTAGATGAAACATTAGTCACGAAGAGCTGCGATTATATATCATAATCACAAGTTTCTTCATGTCGTAACATTTTGATTCAAGAATTTATGACCATTGCACCACATAGCATTGTGGTGTTTCACCTACAGTATGTCAAACATGTAAAAATTATTGCAATATCGTCAGTTGATAAACATATTTATTCTTGGGGCCGAATGTATGCAAAGAAAACAATCTCAACATATACATATACCACATCAATATAGTGAAAATAATTGCATCAATATCGCGTGATTAATATATTTTACTCGCATTACCTATTTATATCTTAAACGCTATGCTAAATCAATTTCCTTTGGTAACATTGGAATCTCCATTCGATGAAGAGCTTCTTTAACCAATGAAGCCACACCTTCCATGTTAATGCGTACAGTTGTTGACGTCGTTCAATCATCTGATCATCAATCAAGATTGTTTTGTGATATACAAATGTATCCCCTCTTGGCTCAAAGCGTATCCAAAAAATTGAAATTCACAAGCGGCGTATAATTGGTTAAATACCACGATTATCGACCTTAATTTATAATTGATGTATATTGAAGATTAAAAATTAAATAAGTAAAATATACATAAAACCATATGTAAAATGTATTCCAGTCAAATCTCCATGACCATCTTATAGTGGATTCTCATTTTCTCAATCTACCTTTCCTATAAGGGTACTCCTTCAAATTTGTTAATGGAGTTGGGATCCCAAATGCAATCTACATGGATCTTTGTTGCAAACTTAGGAAGATATTGATGTGCATGGTTTGGTATACCATATATCCCCACCATAGAACCCTTAGGATGTGCTCTTTTGTCTAACCAAAGCCTTCAAAAGAAATTTCAAGTGCCTCCTCACCCATCACATTGACCTTATTATTGTTCGAGTCCACACAATTGTCCTCCTCAACTTGGTGTATGAGGTAGTGTTCTTGTGCATTGAAAAATGTCCGAAGGTAGACTTGCTTTTGCATTTCACACATTAGATGAGAAATTTTTCTCTTCCAATAATTTATATCTTCTTTATGGATTTATTTAGATGACAACCATCTATAAGTGATTCAAGGTGCAAATATGCAAACGAGATTTAACAAAAATATACAGTATATTACATAACAAGTAAAAAAAATGGCAATTATAAGATGTATACAACGAATTGAACAAATATCACTGCTTACCTCATGTATTTTCCAAGATCATATATAACTTGCTTGACATTGTTGTCAAAGTTATGCGGGAGAGATAGAGGTAGAACATCTTGCAACAATTATAAAATGATCTTTTCATTATTTTTCTAAAGTAGTAAACACAATACAGAAAGTACATGCATTATACGAGTGTATATAATATAAAAAAATAATTGCATAATGAAGGTATACGATCATATGTTTTTTCCTTCCTTGACCCAAATTCACCTTTCTTTTGTTATTATATTGTTTATGTTTGCAACAAATCTTGTGAGAAATAAAAATTTTCATATGACTTCTTTTATTGCATTGCTTTGTTGCTCTATTAATAACCAAGGAAGGGCACTTATATTAATTTGGTCTCCATCGCTATTTAATTGAATGACATTTTCATTGCATGATTGGCTTCCTGAATGTCACTACAAATTTTAACAATTTTTCTTTGTCATGCCTTCCATCTGATATTTTCCATAACATTTCTATTATATTATTTCTAATATGGATTAGCTATCAAACAAATGCAATTTGTAGGCTGCTCATAGTAGGGCAACCTACCTAAATTATGCAGGATAAATTTCCCGATCCACATGGCCAGGCCATTAATGCCTTGTGACAGCTAAAACATATAAGTTAAACAAATTAACTGCTTGTGATCATTGTCAATTACAACATGAGTAAACACAACACAATATAAAAATATAAATTCAAAACATATCATATATGATAGATAAACAATTTGATCCGATGTATAACCTTGACAATTAATTCTATTATATTCCAACTTCCATAGGCGAGGTGACATTCTTTGTGGTTTTGATGTAGTCTCCTCTTTCTCATTGAAAAGATGTTTTTCAGTAGTTCGATACTTATGATTTCTATGGAGGAAGTGCCTATACTCATCAAACACCTACTTTCATAAACTTGTTGAACGACGAGATTTCATCTTTGGACCACAAATTGGATATGCAAATTTTCCCTTTGTTTGAAGACCTGCAAGATGATATATAATTGGATTAAATATGTCAATTTTTATAATTATATATAATGAATAGATTATTTTAAAAACATTCATGATATCTACTTCATCAAATTAAATATTGTTAAAGTGCAGTCGAACATTATAACATACCACAAAAATGTGTTAGCCCTGGGGCATCATGAATTATCCATACAAGCATTGCATGGAATTGAAATTGTCTTTGTCCTACTGGTCTAGAGACGTCATACATAGTGACTCCATTCCATAACTTTAGTAACTCGTCGATAAGAGGCTCGATATATACATTCATATCTTTAACTTGGTACTTACCTAGTTGAATGAACATAAACATTACCTAATTATTATAACCATTTACTGCAATATATAAAAATTAATGTACATGATTATTGGATATTGAAAAAAATATGTCATTATGCAACAAATAAGACAAATGAGATGCTACTACATTAAAGAAAATTGATGTAAACAAATACACTAGACGATCATTGATAACATTATGTGCTCCCTCTTTATTGACATCCATGAATGTTATTGTTGATAACAAAAGCAGACCACAGAGTAAATGAATCACCGACTCTCCAAATGGAGTTAAAACCATCACATCCCAATGAAGCACGAGGATTATGAGGGTTCTTCTTTAAAGTGTGGCCATTTTTCCTCCATGTCCCTAAATGTAAGAACTATCCATTAAGAATTGAAGAATTTCATCTCCACTTCTATTAAGGTGCATGGTAATCCATAAATTAAGCTAAGCTTTTAGCACCCTAAATAATCGTTGCATGCATTGGAATAATGGGAATATAATGAAGAGCGAGGACACATTTTTTTGTTAGTTGATCATTGGAGTATCTTGATATGATATTTGGGGCGATGCATTACAAAATTCCTCTTGTTTATGATATATAATATGATCATTGGGACATGCATCTATTGCTTGATACTCCATTAGATATATTTCATAATGAGATAAATCTACCATTTATGGCTGAGGTAAAATATTTGATGGTGGTAACAAAAATTCACGATAAATTTACAACAAAAATAATTTGTTAATATAAAGAATATTAATGGTACATATTTTCATCTTTACCCCATTTACTAGTGATGAACTAACAACAATTAAAATAGATGAAAAAGATGACATATATGATATACCTTAACATTTGTGAGATTGCTATGTTTGATAAACCATTCATAACCTTCAAGTTCAACAACAACAATACAACAGAGAGAAGATTTGTTTGGGAGCCTTCATAAAGGGGCTCGTATGCCTTCTCAAGTACAGGTAAATCATGAACATCATCAATGTCATCTCAATCATCATGATCATCTCTACCACTAAATTTGTCATGGATGAATGCATTTGTACCATCATCTTCAACTGTGTTTTCTAGTGCATGATCATCTTCTTCCATAGGATCATTAACCTCAACTTCGATATTCACAGCTCTATGTTTGTTTGCTTGCAAAACCACATTCTTTGGGCCGTGATAATCCATATGATCTTCCCTAGGGCACCCCATCTTTATAATAATGATAGACACAAATAAACCATGATCATGATCAAGTGATTATATATATATATATATAAAATGTTAAAATGATATAAACATTTACAAATTCAATCAATATAAACGCATATAATGAACAACTTGCAATGGACAATAATCATTGCCTTCAAGCGTGACCATGCTACCTCTGTTTTTCTCGGCTATTGTGATTAAAAGTCTAAATACTAGATCTTTAAGCCCATTGCAATTATTGCAAAAGGACAATATTCCCATCACCCTTTCTTTTCAATCTGGCCCCAATCTATCAAGTGTCTCTTCATTTTTGATACGAGATTGTATTATTTGGCCTTGGTTTTTGCTACAAAAGCTTGACTATTTAGATCTTCAAAATATCAAACTCACACTCCATTAATTTTTTATTCATGGAGCATGTAACAAAATCTAATAATTACGATATTTTACACCAAAATTTGGCGTACAGCCACCCGCAAAGAAGATAGTCTAAAGTTAAACAAAAACACTTTAAAATGTTGAATTCCAAAACTTAGTAAATTCTAGTTTTACTATGATTTCCAACCATTACTTGTCCTAAAATCCATAATATTGAACTTGATCCTAGAAACTTCCTGCTTGATGGGTTAAGCGAGCTAGTAAGAGCAAGTGACCATTCTCAGAGGAGCATCAAAGTCTAAATACATCATTGCTAATGTCAATCTGATTTATCCTTTTAGTTAAAGATGCAATGTTTCACTTCTTATGAAAAGCTTATCCCTAGGGCCCTCAACATTGAGAGAGCCCTAATCGCACAAGGAAGCACAAACTAGTAGAATTTGGAAAATAAATGACTAGGTGACTACAAATTTTACTCACAACAACTAAAAATGAATAAATTCTGCTCATTTTTTGTAACTTAGCTATAAATGAGTAAATAAATTACTAGTTTGGTCGTTGATTAAAAATTATTTAGTCACACAAATAAAAATGACTAAATAGTTAGTCATTTATTTAGTCACAATCCATTTGAATAAATCAAGAATATAGCCTGCCAAAATACTCTAAAACTTTAATAAATATACCATAAAACTTTTGTCAAAATCTTATTTTCAGGCGTAGCCCACCAGAATGGAGTTTTCATTTTAATAAACATACTCTAAAACCTTCATCAAAACATTTTTTTCAAGCATAGACCGCCAAAATGGAAGTGTTTCAGTAAGAATAATGAGAGAGCAATGAGGAGATGTGTGTGAGAAAGGAGACATAGGATTCATTGTTGCTTATCTCATTCTGCTCTGCTCAACAAATCTTAAATTTCCCTCTACTAATTTGTAATCTAGGTATTTACTTGACATATATTTCATAATCTCAAATTCCTTGAGGCTTTTGAAGTATCAATGTATGCTATATAGGGTTTAGAATGATTTCTTTTTAATTAAAAATAAATAAATGATGTATTTTCCTGTAATTAGATAATGTGGAGATCTCCTAAATCTGCCCCAGCACACTATCCTCTTTGGCATTGTATTCATTACTCCAGCTACTAGGGTTTTGCATGTGACATCTTTAATATCTTAATGACCGTGACTTTTAAATAGATCTTTCGATCTTTGCTTTAATCCTTTTCATGGTAACCCTTGGGTTCCATAATCACCTTCAATCTCGCTACAAAACTTGATGTCTTAAACTAAAATTTTGCATAGTATAAAGCAAGTCCTTCATACCTACCATTGTTCGAAGCCACCACTCTGGCCTTGCTTAAAATGTTTGCCTCCATAGCACAATAGCATGTTTTAAAATCATAGTTTCGATTGATTGACCATTAAGGTCACCACTTTCATCGAATATAAGTTTTTGTCTTTGTGAGCTCAAGGCGCTATGCAAGATAACATTGAATTGATGTTTGTTGTGATTTTATTTTCTTGCACATTTACTACTTTGCTAACTTCCTTTAAAATTATTGCACCCTCGACTACAATCTCAAACAATTCACTCTCTATCACTTGAAGAAGATTCCTTTCCGCAGGCATGCTTCTATAAAGAGTATCAAAACTATGCCTATAGGCTGCCTTACTCACAGGAGGGACTCATTGTTTCATCATATTGTAGATCTTAAGATCCTTCAACCTTATTAACACTACTTCATAGTCCACGAGGTATTATTCACTATTCTCCTATCTTTGATGAGTCTCAAAACACTACTCAAACATGCAATCCACTACCCCCATTATACATTAATGGCTAAGAAGAAACATTGAACCTATGATTACTACTGTTACTTCATTTGGAAAGTCATTCCCTAATTAAATTTTCCTTGTTTAACACTACCAAAAGCATTTGAAAAACCCTTAAGGTTAGCAAGTGGGTAAGGAAACTCACTGTTAAAATCTCCACTTTACTATGCAAGATTTGAGCTTTATTATCTTGTCACTGCTCAGCCTCTTTTTGACTGTCACATCTCAAGTGACTATCATTCTTCTTACCGTAGATTACATTTACAAATGTCACTATGCTACACAGTGTGCTTGTTATTGGCTACAATCTTTAGATTGCAATATTTTGTTATTAGTTACAATGTCTCAATCTTTCTAGTATTGCAATCTCACTAATCCACTAGAGTTATTGTTTATGTTTCTACGGAGGCCTAGGGTTTGTACCCTAATCATGCTCTTACCAATGCTTCTATTGGTATTAAAAAACAACCTTAAATCTTGGGTCAGAAAATTAGTTGTCTTGACAAAGTTGTGGTATGATCTTGAATTGTATCCTAGAGTGTGTGGGAAGCTTGTGTTTGATTATTAAGGTATGTAAACCTGATCAGGGAAATGTATCCTATATAGCATGGGTCTTGCTTTAATAATTTCCATAATGGTTATTAGTAGATCACATTATTATAGTTTGCGGTAACCCAAGATTGCATTCAAGTATGTAACAAACTTGGTTTGTAGTTTAAGCTATACACTTTTAAGTAACATTCATAAGGTTTAGAAAATATCGATCACTCTCTAGAATAGCCCATTAAACATGGGTTGTGCTTAGAATGCCTTATATAATTGATATAACACAACCACTCTGCATATCAACCCGAGTTATAGGCTCTTTATTGTAGCAAGAGGTAATCACTCTTCCATCATGCTATAATTACATCCTAACCTGTTAAACTTGAGACAACAAAATGCACCCAATGATGATTGACACCTACATTATACAACCTGAATTAACTACATTATGAGTGCCTTCATTTCTATCACAACATAGCCACATTAAGCTTGGGTCACACATGAATGCATCTTGTATTTGTTATAGCACAACTGTGCCACATGACCAATATAGTTATGGATCAGATAATTACAGTCACAAGAATCTGTTCCTCGGTTGTGATCTTATGGTGATTCCACACAACAAAATCTAGACATGAAATTCTCAAAACCCTAAACCTCTAAAAATGAAATCTGATGAGATGTTGCTTTAAAATATGATTTTCAAACTTGGAACTATAAATTTGACTTCACAACTGAATTTTGCAAAAAGACAATGACTACACTCAACCTGGCAAATCTTCTTGAATTTTTTTTATTTTTCCCAAGAAAACCATCCTTAGTTCTCCACAAACTGTCTCAAGTAGAGCAAAACACTGTCGCAATAAATCAACGAACTCACTTTTCTTTATGTCGGCTACAATTTGATTTTTTTCTTATTTTTCATGTTTGTCGAAATTTCGACGAAACTAATAGTCGACATTTCGACGTAACCCAGGTTCGTCAAAATTTTGACGAACGTCGGGGATAATTTTTTTAAAAATTGAAAATTACACATCAAATTTTACAAGCACCCGACGATACATCAAATTATACATATTTTGTTGAACATTTTTGTCGAATTTTGCAGTCAAATGAGTTTGTGGATGAGATCCTTTGTTCAAATGTTCCATCCCTGATATGAAATATTACTAAGGGTGATGCCTTCTTAGCTCTTGATCTTGTCTTATGGACACGTGGTATGATCTTGACTAATTTCTATTGGAAACTTACAACCAATTAAAGACAATTTCCACATAACCCATAAAGAAATCTACGCATCTAAGTATTCAGAATCTACATGCAAGAGAATAGACAACATTCCCATGAAAATATGACACAAGATATACCCTGGGAAAATCCTCAAGAGGGAAAAAACTCAACCTCCAAAAGCATCCATCTTTCATGTATTATTCAGCAATAAAGATTACAATACATCTTTTGAGTCTCCATGAACACCATTGAAGCAACAAGCTCTCTCCAAGCAATCCATGCGAACAAGAATGAAACCACACATCTTGTGCCATGCTTCAAACCCTCACAAATGCTAACCAGAGCTAACATGCAAAATTGCATCTCACAATAACTACCTTTGTGGTTGCTTTTATAGAAGCAAGCTCCCAAAATACCACTAAGTGGTATTACACAAAACCATGTGACTAAAACCATGAGATTACAAACCATGTCCCCTCATTTAATATTGGGTACTTTATTTATTTATTTATTTTCCCCAATATTAAATAATTATATTTTAGCAACTTCACTTATGTCCCAATGTTACATGCAACATTAAGTGGCCCCAAGAGTAATTACATTAAATATATTATGCAATGTGTACAACACACCTTTTTCCTAACATTCTCCCACTTGTTGTATACATTGCATTTATAAGGGGAACAAGCAACCTCAAAATATGAATCAAATAAACAATCCATATAGCCACATATACCATCATGGAATCAAAGTTCTCTATGTGCTCCATCAAGATACATGTAACAAGAATCAAAGTGACCACCATCCCAAGCATGAATGCTCTCATCCTCCATCATGCCAATGCACAAAGATAAGAATTCATCCAATAGAGAAGCCACTCAATCTGTCACAACGAAGCATAAGTCCTACTCAACTGATATCCCAAACACAAACACTCAATCCAAAGGTATCAATATGCACTAGTAGCTGTCAAGATAAACAAACCCAAAGCTGAAATAACACCCACAACAAGTGCCAATACATCCAACTATCCATACCTCCAAGGTATACAAAACATAGTAAATTCATGCCATATACATATACACCCATAAACTGCAATCATAAACTCCATGTGCAAAACTTGTCAAAGAATGACATACACATCCAAGAGCTCCCACTGCATGGGTAATGCAAATCTGAAAAAAGATCAAGGCATACCAAGTCTACCAATAGCATCATATAGAAAGTGTAAACTACATCATGTAGTAACAAGGAATCACCCACAATGATATGCAAACCTGTATATCAATAACCTGTAAGAAAAATATCCTACATACACCTCTAAAAGCGAACTGTGTCAAGTATGATCTCCACAACACCCCAAAAGAAAATCCATAACAACACCCAATCGTTCAATCTCCAAGATCAAACATAAAATATGTATCATGTAATCAACATGGATGTAAGCCTCTCATAACCAAAGAAGATCAAACTAAATCCATTCCCAATGAAGTAAATAAGCCCAATACATCTCCTAAATCAACACCAATGAATGTAATCACAATGCATAAGGAGATAAACATGCCAACACTCCTCAAATGAACCCTCCAAAACCATATATCCATAGCTCAATATTCTTCTGCATGAGAAGATAAAGCATAAATATAAAACATTTGAAAGTAACAATTAGAAATACCTCTCAAGTGAAACTACCGAGTAGATCAAGAGTGAGGAATGAGAATGCTCCTCCAAGACATCCAAGTCATCATGACTCATCCAAGAACACTCTCCTCATAGGTCCATGTTGAACTCATGTCCAACCAAGGTGTAGGCTCCTCAAACTTCCTGCTGAAAACTCATCAAGAGTAACCATCTCAACACATGTCTCTAAACATAAGAGAACTCAAGCCTCACCTATGTCTCCAAGTATCAATGAGTACTTGCAACCAACCAATCCATGCCAACCTCCAAATGACACAGAGCACCATCATGAAGTAATCAAGCAAATGATAGATGTACCCAATACCAAGAGATCCACACAAGATCAATGCCAAAACTCCAATCATGAATCAGGAACATAAACATGAAAACATGATCTAACCATCTCCTCCTAGGAGGTCACATGCACCATAACATATATACACATCCTGTTCTTAAGAGAACAAGTACCATGCCAAACTATAAACGCGTATCAAGAGTAAACCATGACATAATAGAAAAACACTCTAAACCAAGAAACCATATCCCCAATCACATGAAGATAACCATACCGAATGATGCATCCATGTCACTGCCAACAAATCCCACTGAACTGTGATACCGAGTCACACATGGCATCATGACAACCATCCTCTCCATGAAGATCATCTAGGTCTACACACACAACTGAAATGTTAATAACATAAAAAATAGAACCAAAATCTCTAAGCCAAGAAGATACCTACAACCGCCAAACCATCATAAACATATCCATCACCGCCAAAACCATCATTTTCAAAAGCTCCCACTAAAAAGTGTAATCAAGCTATCCATGACATCATGATAACAATCTCCTCATGAAGATCAACCAAAGGCCCTCACACAATCAAAGAGCTCAAATATAACAAGAGCTCCCAAAAGGAAAAGTAAAACCATGATCCTCATACCACGAAGATACACCGCCACAACCATAATCAGGAACCAATCTAACACCACCAACAATGCACCTGAAAACCATCATGAATTTCCAAAGTATCTAAAGCACAAGAAACATCCATGAAACCATGATCACCACCAAATGTAACAACAACTCAACCCAACCGTGTCCACATATCTGAATAATCATAGTCAACTACATAGGTCTCATATCATGACTGTACCTGGTAATACCATCTCACCTCATGACAAAAAAAAAAACTAAGTGACTAAACCAAGCCACCAAAACTGAACATGCATCAACATTGAAATATCAATGGGCAAAGACAACCCATGTCCAAGTCATAAATGCAACATGTAAGTATAAACTGCCTACAACATTGCACAACTTGTAGATACAACAATGAAGCATATAAATCCAACCATATACTGATAACCATGTCAAGAATAGAATAATATTAGATGTACATCTGAGCATACAATTAATCCAACATCAAATCTCCAAAATCCGATCATCCATAAACTCATAGTATCACCATAGTCAAAGAAACCCATAAACAAATCAGATAAAGAAAATAGAAAATAAATCATGCCAAAATAACTCCAAACCTGATCCACTATGTAGTTCTCTAAACAAGCTTTCCATTGACTATTCGAAGTCCAAAATATGATTCTATATGCACCCGATATCACCTCTCAGAGATAAAAACAAACACCTAACTTCCAACATGCAAAACACTATAAAAACTACAAAATATAGAAACATTTCTTATACCACATCGTAGAGCTCTGAGTCATCTTTCCAATGAGTCGAAGAAGTCGAAAATATGACATAATGGGCAAAAGTTATGCCCCTTGGAAGTAAAACTACATTTTACACTTGAGGCAAAAAAAATTTAGGTACCTGAGTGGTGGCCCCACCCAGGCGGCGCCGCTCAGCTGGTGGTGGATGCAAAATTATTATTAAATCCGCTTTAATCCCCATATAATAAAAATTTCATTGGGCCCCATTTAATAAATCCATGGTGGAATTTTTTTAAAATAAGCGATATGGGAAAATTTTCTAGGAGTTCTTCATCACTAATTGAGGGAAAAATATATATATATTTTTAATATTATTTTGAAGTTCGTTACCAACAGGGTATGGGCAAATTTTTTTTGCAATTTTTCACAGTAACAAAAATAGGTCAAATTATATATCAATTTTCGTCTCTCGACCAACCCAGATCCAACCGCGAGGTTTGTTTTGGGCCAGGAGATCATCTATAAATTTCCCCCCACAAAACCCCCACTTGAATGCAAAACCAAGAAACTCATTTCACCCAAAATTCTCACACCCCAAATCTGTAAACCACCCATCAAATCAGCAAACCCAATACCCTTAGATCTGCAATAAACAACCTGCAAAACCCTCATATCATTACATGCCTTTGATTATCACATGCAATGCATGGATTCAAACTTAAACAAGATTTTTCTCAACCAAGGGTTATACAATCACAACCAAAGCTCTAATACCACTTGTTGGAAACTTGCAGCCAAATAAAGACAATTTCCTCATAACCCATAAATAAATCTATGCATTTAAGTATTTAGAATCCACATGCAAGAGAATATACAACATACCCATGAAAATATGACACAAGATATACCCTGGGAAAACCCTCAAGAGGGAAAAAACCCAGCCTCCAAAAGCATCCATCTCTCATGTATTATTCAACAATAAATATTACAATACATCTTTTGAGTCTCCATGAACACCATTGAAGAAAAAATATCTCTCCAAACAATCCATGTGAACAATAATGCAACCACACATCCTGTGCCATGCTTCAAACCCTCACAAATGCTAACCAGAGCTAACATGCAAAATTGCATCTCATAATAACTACATTTGTTGTTGCTTTTATAGAAGTAAGCTCCCACAAAACACTGAATCTGAGGAGCCTACACCTTGGTTGGACATGAGTTCAACATGGACCTATGAGGAGAGTGATCTTGGATGAGTCATGATGAATTGGATGTCCTGGAGGAGCATTCTCATTCCTCACTCTTGGTCTACTCAGTAGTTTCACTTGAGAGGTATTTTTCATTGTTACTTTTAGATGTTTTATGTTTATGCTTTATCTTCTCATGCATAAGGATCCTAAGCTATGGATATATGGTTTTGGAGGGTCATTTGAGGAGTGTTGGCATGTTTATCTCCTTATGCATTGTTGCTTTTATAGTTGATTATAAATATGAATCCATTGCCCATGGAAAAAACACTGGTCTATGAATTTGGTTATCTTAGATATGAATGAGCCAGTCTATACTTGACCAAGAACACAGATCTCAATGCAAAATCACTTGTACACACCTTTTAATTGTAGTATAATGTTATGAAGTACCACTCATTCCTTGCTTTAGGTAAAGATTTTCTCAAGGGTCAGCCAAATCCTTGAGAGATTTTATCTAGTTAGCAACCTATAGGAATGCATCTGTTTGTCACAATGTTCATAATAAAATGGCACAAGAATATCATCTAAACATTGTCAGGATCACCCTCCTAGGTTTCACAGAGCTTGAAGTGCAGAGGTAGAAGCCTAGTAAGTCTCTATCTTTTTGTTGGCCAATCCTAATCATTATTGATTATTGAATTGTGGTAGATTCATAGGTAATGACTGAGATCAATTTTGGTTCTAAAAGAATAACCAATAGATTGGCGTCTCTCTTGGGGACAATCCATACAAAATCTCTAGTTCTAGATCAGAAGTATGAGAGTTAGACATATTGTAAATATTAGTTCATCCTTCAATCTAGCTTTAGTGTCATTGAGTCAATTCTTGTATATGCTACCTAAGATTTGATATAAATACATTAGGCTTGCAGATTATATCAAGATCTGCCCATCATTCCATGAATATTTTCATAAATCCCCATTAACTGTGGGTGGTGACTCTGAGATCTCTACACCAGTGTGCATTATTTGAGGAAATCCAAAAAAATTAAGATGAAGAATTTTCTAAGAGATGAATTGGCCTTGAGCTCATATGGTGAAGCACCCCAATGAGAAGCTAGAATGAGAATTTTGGAAGGCTCCAATACTGTTTGGAAAGATTTAAGAATTGAGTGAATCTAAATATTTTGGCTTGGATATTGAAGTTTTTGTCCTGTAAAGGGTTGTGTTGCAGTAAATATAAAGGGATTTATGACTCTACTATTTAAGAAGACCCAGAATGAAATCATGCTTTGAAAGAACTTCATATTATTTATGTTCAGTCCTATGTGAAGAGAGGTGACAAATCTATGAAAGGAACCTGATGAAATGGCGAAGACAACTTTAGATCTACAAATATTTCCAGACATGAATGAAGAATTTATAGTAGCTGCAATATTTCTAGGGATTTTTAGGTAGCTGAGTGGCGGCCCCACCCAGGCGGTGCCGCTCAGCTGGTGGCAGATGCGAAATTTTATTAAATCCACTTTAATCCCCATATAATAAAAAATTTCGTTGGGCCCCATTTAATAAATCCATGGCATAATTTTTTTAAAATAAGTGGTATGGGAAAAATTTCTAGTTCTTCATCACTAATGTGTTTTTACTATTGTGAAGTGAATTAGCGATGGGCGATAAAACTGTTGTTCCTTGCGCCCATCACGCCACCTAAGGCCATCACGGTTTCAAAATAATTTTTGAAACATGTATCAGTGATGAGTGATTGGATATTCCCTTCATTGCTGGGTTTTAATGCATCACAAATTTACTTGAGGGAGCACAGACCAAAGTAGCGATATGCGATGGATTTTAGATAGGAGGTGACTAATGTAAATAAATGGAAACGTGGTGGTTCTCTGGGGTGTCATCATTGTTTTTAAAGCACAAGTTGTAAAGGAAAGGAGCGAGGGAAGAGGATGATCATTGATTTTGTTTTAAATCAAAATGATCAACAACTATGATTCAAACTTGAGTTGGATGGTTGTTAGTTCGCTCATGCGAGCCTTCTCTTGAACATTAATGGTGGACACGCCTCAAGCTTTCACCATAAAGAGATTTTTTAACCAATTTGCTTTCACAATTGCAATTTATGAGAGCCGAAGAATTGTTCTAGAGCTAGATAAGGAAGTGTGTGGAGCTTAGGCAAGTTGTTGCAAAGGTATTGAAGACATTTTCCTGGGTAAACAGGTATCCACTTTCTTCTGCGTCAATTATGCATAGGTTGGTTGGTTTAGTGAATTTTTGAAAGGTTTGTGAGATTTGAATGCTTGGGGTTGGTGAGGGTTTAGTTGTTTGCAAATGCCATTTGGATTGGTAGGAATTTTGTAAGTTCTGGGGGGTTTTTTGTTTTGCAACTTTATTTTTAAGAGCATAAACCAGTGAAACTTTTTCTGTAAGTGAAAATCTGCAAACACTAGTCCTATTATTCTATGAAAATGACTAAGCCCAGTGAGTCAAGCATTAGGAAAGAAAGGAAACCTATGCAAAAAGGTGTCAAGAGGCCTAAACGGCAAGATGACACACCCATAATTGAGCCAAACATGTCTAAAAGGTCTGCGAAGCCAAAAAGCAATGAAGAGAGATTTCACCATATTCATGGAGGGTGAAGCCGAGAATACTCACAACCTGAGAAGTAGGGTTGTTTTTCATGATCAGGGTGAGCCCAGTGGTGTGTTCCTAAAAGAACAAAGTGAAAGGAAAGAGGAAACTAAATAAGGGGAATCGACCAAGTCCCAAGCGAAAAAGAAGAAGGATAAGGACCACAAGGATTATGATTCTTATATGGAGGAACTTGATGTAGCCATGGAAGATGAGGTCAAAGATAATCCAGAATATGCCCATTATCTCCTTACACTCATAGGTCTAGAAGATTCTCATGATGGCTAGATGAATTCTCCTGTTTCAACAAAATCATGAAGGAGACATGCATACTCTGATTCTGAAGATGATGAACCATTGCAGAAACAAAGTTCTGGCTGGGAGTTTTTTATCCTTAAGTGCTGACGTGGAGAGTATTTTGGCTAACGTGGATGAGAGTTTTTGATGTTGCTACAATGATGAAAGTTCCTTTTGGAAGGCTGGTAAATATTCTTCTGCAAGTGAAAAGAGTTTTTGTTTCATGTATTTTCCCTCTTATGCAAGGTGCAAATATAACCGTCTGGGGAGTTTTGAAATTATAATGAAATTGAATGTCAAATGTAAATGTGACTGAAATTGTAATTTGGCCTAAATCTTGTTTCCCCCATGTTTCTATAAATGGGAATTCAAGGCCAATTATATAGAGATTTTTTTGAAGGTTCTAGTGGTCTTTGGTTATAGGAAAAAATAATCTCATGTAAGAACAATTTCGTAAGTCAAGCATAGATGAATAGAATAGTATGAAGTCTAGGGTATGCATTCTAGTTTGTGACAGACTTAATAGTTTTACAGTGACAACAACATATAAATGAAAAGCTACAAATTATGGAAAAAATTATCTCCTATGTATCTTGTTTCTCAAATTATGAATAGGATGATCAAGGATATTTTTATTTATCTCCAATTGTTTTGGTTGAATGCATGGTTTTATTTTTGCTTTAGTTCAAAGGAATAATCAAATGCTTTAATGAAATCATAGGTTTGTGAGATGGAATCCAAGGATTACTAAGTAGTTTTTGTTCCAAATATAATGAGTTGTGTATTACAAAGCAATATATCAATAGCCTATAAATGTTGAGTTCAATTGCTAATGTATTATAGTTGATTATAAATATGAATCCATTGCCCATGGAAAAAACACTGGTCTATGAATTTGGTTATCTTAGATATGAATGAGCCAACCTATACTTAACCAAGAACACAGATCTCAATGCAAAATCACTTATACACACCTTTTAATTGTATTATAATGTTATGAAGTACCACTCATTCCTTGCTTTAGGTAAATATTTTCTCAAGGGTCGGCCAAATCCTTGAGAGATTTTATCTAGTTAGCGACCTGTAGGAATGCATCTGCTTGTCACAATGTTCATAATAAAATGGCACAATAATATCATCTAAACATTGTCAGGATCACCCTCCTAGGTTTCACAGAGCTTGAAGTGCAGAGGTAGAAGCCTAGTAAGTCTCTACCTTTTTGTTGGCCAATCCTAATCATTATTGATTATTAAATTGTTGTAGATTCATAGATAATGACTGAGATCAATTTTGGTTGTAAAAAAATAACCAATAGATTGGCGTCTCTCTTGGGGACAATCCATACAAAATCTCTAGTTCTAGATCAGAATTATGAGAGTCAGACATATTGTAAATATTAGTTCATCCTTCAATCTAGATTTAGTGTCATTGAGTCAATTCTTGTATATGCTACCTAAGATTTGATATAAATACATTAGGCTTGCAAATTATATCAAGATCTGCCCATCATTCCATGAATATTTTCATAAATCCCCATTAACTGTGGGTGGTGACTCTAAGATCTCTACACCAGTGTGCATTATTTGAGGAAATCGAAAAAAATTAAGATGAAGAATTTTCTAAGAGATGAATTGGCCTTGAGCTCATATGGTGAAGTACCCCAACGAGAAGCTCGAATGAGAATTTTGGAAGGCTCCAGTACTATTTGGAAAGATTTAAGAATTGAGTGAATCTAAATAATCTAGTTTAGATATTGAAGTTTTTGTCCTGGAAAGGGTTGTGTTGCAGTAAATATAAAGGGATTTATGACTCTACTATTTAAGAAGTCCCAAAATGAAATCATGCTTTGAAAGAACTTCATATTATTTATGTTCAGTCCTATGTGAAGAGAGGTGACGACTCTATGAAAGGAACCTGATGAAATGGCGAAGACAACTTTAGATCTACAAATATTTCCAGACATGAATGAATAATTTATAGTAGCTACATCATCTCCAAGTATTTTCTATATTTTGGTTCTCAAGAAGTATAAACTTGTTATGAAAACCATATTGGATGGTTTGGAATTTTTTTGATTCCCTACTAAGTGAAACTAAGCCCTAAAAAGGGGAATGATAGTAATATTTTTACATACTTCTAAGTTAT
>VDFB02165496.1:0-13186 GCA_007258455.2 Sequoia sempervirens | reverse complement strand
CTGGATTCCTTTGATGAAGCCATAGAGATGGGCTTTCGAATCGAACAAACTCTCATTGATGATAGAACTATAAAACTTAATAACAACAAAGACCAAAAATTAGATTCAAATAACAAGACACCTTTTTGGGTAAAGAACAAGAATGTAGTCAATCACGAAGTTGTTGATGCAAAAAAAACTAAAACATCATCGCCTATCTACAATCTCAAAGTTCCATCTTCAGATAAAGGAAAAGAAAAATAGAGAAGTTTCCCTAAATGAAATTTTACATCATTGGGACAATCACTTGAATCTGCATTAAAAGAACTTCTTAAAAATGATATTATAACACTACCTAAAATAAAGGAATATAATCCACAAGTCAAACCCCCATGGTGGAATGAGGATCACTTTTGTGACTATCATAGACATAAAGGACATAAGACTAATAGTTGCAATAAACTTCAACATTTAATACAAGACCTTATTGATGACGGTAAGATAGCAGTTGATGGACACACTCCTTCTCGTAACTTTGATCATGAGGTGTTAAAAAATCCTTTCCCTAAGCATGACAAGGATAAAGGAAAGGCTCTTGAATCTAGTGATGGTGTAAACTATACTACTACTAAGTATGATTATACCATACATAACATCAGTGAGGTTGATAATCATGTAAACACTTTCATTATAAAAGGAAAAGAACCTAATTGCAAGGTTACTACCCGTAAAGGCACAGTTACCCTTAGAGGTCCTAATTCAAAACCCGCTATACCAGCTTCACAATATAACCTCAAAGAACATTTACGAAAAATGCCCGCATAAATTTCTATACTTGAGTTGCTACACCTATCCCCTGAGCATAAAGCTATCCTAGATAAAGTGCTTTCTACCACTACAGTACCTACAGACCTACATGTGGACCAATTCCAAGCTATGGTGGGACACATCACCTCTCCTCACACTCTCAATTTTACTAAAAATGATGATTCATCCCCTCAACAACCACATAATGTAGCTTTACACATTGACATCCTCATCCATAATGTCAAGATCAAGCGAATTTTGATAGACAGAGGAGTAGGTCTTAATATTTGTCCCTAAGAGTTGATCACAAAATTAGGGTTTTCTGAAAATGCAGTTGATCCAAGGAAAAATATTTCCATAAAGGCTTATGATGAAGAGGAACGCTCGTCTGAAGGATTAGTTACTCTACCAATTAGAGTTGGTCTTGTGGTAAAGGATGTGATTTGCCAAGTCCTTGATCTCCCACTGACTTATAATATCCTCCTTGGAAGACCTTGGATTCATGCAATGCAAGCAACACCTTCTACATACCACCAGTGCATTAAATTCCCACACAATGGTGTTGAAATCAAAATACAAGGAGATCCCAACCCTTTCATGTATTGCCATAATTTAATTCATAAAACTGAAATCACAATCCCAAGCAATCATGAGGCATTTCCTTCCCAAGCATATGTTGATCTCGAGTCCTTAAAAGCATCCTCCTCAAAATCCAAGGAAGTTGAGACCAAAATACAAGTAAAAGAACAAGGAGTAGGAGAATATACTTTGAATCATGCTCTTTGCATGAGAAAGCTACCTTTATCTCCCCACACCTATGGTAAACCATAGATGACTAAGACCACATAAGATGAAAATACTACAATGATTTGTAAATCAACTACTTTCAAAAAATGGGGAGCCCTCTATAATGAAACAAAAGAAGTTGATCTCTTGAAATGGTTATAAAAAGATGAAGATACAGAAAAAGAACAAACTAAAATAAAGATACCAGTTGAACAATATGGTAAAGGATTTGATCTTATGAAACAAATGGGATATGATGGTAAAAGTTAGGTATTGGCTTACAAAAATAGGGTATCTTGGAACCAATACAACCTACTCATACGCAAAAAGTCCCTGGTTTAGGATATGATGCACAAAAAGATAAGACCTTGAGTACCATGTGTACTTCAAGTAAGGAGGTAGAGTCTTCTAATGCTACACAGAAAAATGAGGAAAGTGTCATCCATGACTTCATTGACATTTATGACTATGATAGTGTCCCTACTATTGGCCTCCTACAATGATTTAACAACTAAGCCCATAAAGTTGTGATTCAGAGATTGGACATCTAATATGAATAGTTGTCGTAATCACCATGAAGGTGCATTTAACTTTTCAACCCAAGGACGTAGACTTGAAATGGCTTAGCACAGTATGTGCACTAGGAATCCATAGTAGCCATACTCATTCTACAACTAAGAAAGATATAATGTTGAAAATTGATCTAAGAAGATCTATGAACCTTGAAAAATTAATTGTCTCCAATACTTGGGAATTTGGCACCATGGCATCATGCTCGGAAGCAAAATTCCAATGCCGCTTGAATCACGGAAAATGAAGTTCATACGCAAAAATTATGGTTGGTCAAATTTGTGGTCAAACCAGGGCACAGGTCGACACAAGGTGAAAATTTTGAACATTTCACAATCAAGAAAAAGTGGTCCCAAATTGAAGGGCTCATCGAGACAATTCTGACACTTTTTGAATCACGTCAATCAAAGTCTGTTTGCTCAAGATATGAACAGTCAAAGTTTAGTCAAACCAGGTGTAGGGGCCTTGAGAAGGTGAAAAATTCCTACTTTGCTCACCATAAGATAAATCATTAAAAATTTGATGATAGGTGACAAATTTTAAAATAAATGATTAATGCTTCAAATGGGTTGGAAGAAAACTCATGTGTTATTCATTTAAAATTGAAAAAAAATGATTAATACTTGAAATGAGTGTGGGAAGCTCATGTATTATTCATTTAAATTGGAAAAAATGATTAATACTTGAAGTGAGTGGAATTCTCACGTATTATTCATTTAATTTGTAAAAAGGGAAATTAGTTTTGTGTGAGAATCCACCTCACAACTATTTTCCTATTCTCAAGGAGGAGTTGAGAGATTCATGGGATTTTCTCTCATCTTATCCCTTGAGTTGTTGTAAACCCTCTTTTTGTGGAGTTATCCTCTCCATAGGTTGTGGATTTAGGAGAATTACAAATAGTCTTTTAATGGTTATTAGGTGGGATTTGAATTAAATAAAAACAAAACCCCAAACAAACAAAACTTATAATAGCCCAAATGAAATATTTTCAAGGGCTTAAATAGTATTTTAAAATATGTAAATAACCTTAAGTGGTTATTAGTTGAATATTAAATGAAACAAAAACAACCCATTAACAAAAAGCCCAAGAATGTATAGGATAAGGGCTTAAACAAATTTAAATGTTTTATTTAGTGGGGTTGTTAATTGTTTTTATTAAAAATGGGGGATTTGTTTTGATTTTTCCCTATAGGGGGGAAATTACAAGTTTTTATGGTTTTAGCTTAAATGGGAAAATTTCATGTATAAAAAGGAATTCTAGGAGGCATTCCATCATCAACACATTCTTGGATCCAAGTTTTCCAAGTGAGAGGATAATTTGAGGAGGAATAGGAGATTTTTGATGTAATAATGCTCTAATTTTGTAGCAGAGCCTTTAGGAAATGTCATTTCTTGCTCTTTGTAAATCAACCTTGTGGCTTTGAGAGCCTTTATGCGAGGTGATTTGAGTGAAGAATTTTGTACCACAACTTTGTGGACAGGCTACAGAAGATTGTAAAGCATTTTCCAAGAGGCTCGTTTTAGAGATTGTACTACATTTGGAGCATTGTTAATAGATTGGTCACTCAATAGAGATAGACCTAGAGACGTAGTCCACTCGGATGAACTCCGTAATCAATCTTGTGTCCTCTTCTCTCTCTTTGTTCTGTGTTATAATTCTCTCTCTTATTTGTTCCTGTTGCTCCATTATTTAATATCTTTTCACTTAAGCTTAAGGCATTAAGGATTTGTTCACCTTTATGCACATTCACTTTAGGAACATTTGTCATAGATCATCTTCCGTGGTAGATCAAAAGTAAATTGCTTGGAAAGGAATAATATAAATGTTGAACATCAACCAACAACTATACTAAGCTGAAGTGCATGACAAAAATGAAAATTTGAGAAAACAAACAGGAAACTACTTTGTATGCTTTGGCTGCAGGAATAGTCACAGAATGGGATTCTAGTGGCTGTAGGAACAAACAGTTGCCACATTTTGAACTAATTACTAAACAGAAAGTAATAACTAAACTAAAGGATGGAATGCTCACCAAGTGGGCCCCCTTGGATGAGTATCCCTTAAGAAAAATGTAAACTTAGATGTGTGAACTTATAACTTAATTTATCGATTGGAAAACATGAGTACAATAGAGCAGCATAATTGTATTGCTGAAAAATTAATAATGTGAGTACATCATCAAATTAATCAACCTTCTGAGAAGGAGCATCCAACTCTTATGTATAGGAGGAAACACTACTAACTAACTACCTAGCAAGGCGGTCAACTCCAACAGATTAGGACACCACTTTAGGGAAAGCATAAAAAATGGAGAGGAAGTTATGCATGTGTGGAATCTGGTCAAGCATGTTTTCCTTAACGTAGATCCAACACAATAGTAACTCCTATATTCGCTCAACAAACAATTAAGACCATTTATAAGGTGGTTACAATCCTTCAATTTTAACTAGGAATTTCCCTCTTGCTGAGAGTCTTCCCTCCTTTGACCTTTGAATGATCACCTTGTTGACCTTTATGGTGAATGACCAACTGGCAAAATCTTCCTCAATTTTATAGGATTCTAATTGTATCTACATAAAAATATTAGTATGCACAACAATTGCATATCTATAACTATCTTAAAGTAACATTCATTAATCCACATGTAAAATTAACATAGATAACTCATATAGCATGTCAATGTCATTTAAAGGTTACAAAAATAAGCTTATGCCTAATGTCTATGGCTTTGAGGAAATAACATGAAAAGGTCAACATCCAAGTATCAAATTCTATGACTACTGCAGCAAATAGATAATAAACTTTATCAAAATTGAGTCATAAATTGGACTCATCACCTACCCCTGAACTTGATCATAACATTTGTACCCTCGAATCTATTCCAAATATTGACTCAAATTATGATCCTTTACCCCTGGTTCACCCCAAACTCATTGATTTTGATCATAAGGGACCACCACAACTGGATGTATTTCAAAATGATGAGACAATCATAAACTTTCTAGGATCACGAGAAGGAACAACTCTTGAGGATCATAAAGCAGGATTCACCATAGAACTCAACAGTACGACTTACTTTGGGAGGAGTGCCAAGCCTTTCAGTTGCAAAATTATTGAAAATATAAATAGGCCTTCTAGTGAAAACTACTCTGTGGCGCTATTAGACCCAAAAAAAGTAAAAATAAAGGACGTATCCAAGGGTGAAAATATCCTTGAGGCACCTGAGGATGGAAGGCTTGACACCCTTCCCTTAGCAGTATATCATGAAAAATCATCTATGTTGGTGGAGAAGATAGTACCAATAAATCTGGGCACAAAAGAAAAACCTGGATAATCCATCTCGGAGAATCATTAACACTTGAAGAGAAATAGAGCATATACAGATTTACAAGGAAAGACAAGTTAACTTTGCATGGTCCTATGCAGATATGTCAAAACTTGATCTAGATCTAGTAATGCATCACTTTTCTTTGCCACTGGGAGCAAAACTTGTTAAACAAAAGTTGAGAAAAATGCACCTGCATATTGCTCTATTGGTAAAAGTTGAATTACAAAAGTTGTTGGATGTGGCATTTATAACACATGTTGACTATGCTGATTAAATTTCAAATTTAGTACCAGTTTCAAAACCTAAAGGGGGCATCCGATTTTGCACAGATTTTAGAGATTTAAACAAAGCTTGTCCTAAGGATGACTTCCCACTTCCAAACATTGACATGATAATGGATTTGACAGTAAGGCACGAAATTTTATCCCTCATGGATGGTTTCTCAGGCTACAATCAGATTAAAATTGCTCCCGAATATAAAATTAAGACATCATTCACTTGTCCTTGGGGAACCTTCTGTTGGAATGTCATGCCCTTTGGGTTGAAGAACGTTGGAGCTACATACCAACATGCAATGACCACTATATTTCATGACATGATGTATACCTATTTGGAAGACTATGTAGATGATTTGTTGGGAAAATCCTACACCAGAGCTGGACATCTAGAGATCATGGATAAAATTTTCACAAGATTAGAACAATACAAGGTTTAGTTGAATCCAAAGAAATGTGCCTTTGGAGTAACCTCTAGGAAACTCCTTGGATACATTGTCTCATCTAAAGGAATTGAAGTTGATCCTACAAAAATAAAGGCTATACTTGAAATGCCTCCACCTAAGAAGATCAGTCAGCTCAAATCATTACAAGGAAAACTTCAGTCTATCTGCCATTTTATAGCGCAACTCACAGATAAATGTCAACCATTTTAGCATCTACTACACAAGAATGTTCCATTCAGATGGGAGAACAAGTATGAACAAGCCTTTCAAAAAATCAAAGAATATCTGATAACACTGCCAGTATTAGTACCCCCTATAGATGAAGTGCATTTACTTCTATATATATCCACAACCACCATAGCACTGGGGGCACTTTTGGCAGAACATGACTCTGAAGGAAAGGAACGCGCAATCTATTACATTAGTCATACTCTAGTGGGATATGAGCTCAATTATAGTCCTATTGAAAGAGCATGCCTTGTCATAGTTTTATCTTCACAAAAGCTATGACATTACATGCTTACACACCAAACAAAGCTCATTGCAAAAATTGATCCTCTTAAGTACCTCTTGAACAAAGCAACACTCACAGGATGATTAGCTAAATGGGTGATGATTCCTAGTGAGCTTGATATTGAGTACGTAGAAAGAAAAGCAATCAAAGGACAAGCAATAGCAGATCAACTTGTCGATGCTCCTGTGATAGATAATCATCCTCTTATTATAGAATTTCCTGATGAATCAATCTTCAACATGGAATCTACACATCTGTGGAATTTATTTTGATGGATCCTTCACACAAGGTGGTTCTGGTGTTGGCATTCTCTTTGTTAATCTGCAAGGGGATTGTATACCTAAAGCTTATAAGATATAGTTTCCATGTACCAAAAATACTATAGAATATGAGGCATTACTTTTTGAGCTTCATATAGCTACGCAATGGAAAATCCTTGAGTTCTGTGTTCTTGGTGACTCTCAGCTAGTGATCAGACAAGTCAATGATGACTATAAAACAAAAGATGAAAAATTGATGACTTACAAAAAGTTGGTGGATGATTTCAAAGCATGTTTCACATCAATTTATTTTGAGCAGATTCCTCAAGATAGTAATAGAGTTGTGAATGCAGTGACAACAATTGGTTCACTTGTGGAAATGCCAAGTAATGTCACATACAGTGAGTTCTTGGTAGAGCCTCTTTTGGAACTTGCTTACAATATACCACAATCTAAAATGATATGTCTTATTGTTGGTCCTAATTCTCAATTGTATGGAAATATTTATACCTATCTCTGAGATAACACCTTTCCATCAGTCCTATCCAATAAATCTCATAAAACTTCTCTCAAGCCTCCTGTTACATAATCCTAGCTAATACCCTTTACCAATGAGGTCTCGATGGTACTTTACTCAGATGTCTTGAGCACGGCGAGGTCAAAACTGCTTCACAAGAAGTACATGAAGGTATATGTGGGACACATTCTAGCTGTCCTACCTTAGCCAAGAAAAACTTGTGTATGGGTTATTATTGGCCCAAAATGGAAAAGGATGCTTATCATTTTGTTAAAAATTGAAAGCAGTGTCAAAAACATGCAGATTTGATACATGCTCTTGCACAAGAATTATAGTCTCTCGCTATACCGTGGCCCTCTTATTAGTGGGGACTCGATCTCGTGGGAAAGATCCATCCACCTTTGTCCAATGGTCATAAGTTCATTCTTGTTTCCACAAACTATTTCACAAAATGGATTGAAGTTGTTCCCCTCACTCATATCACTAGAAAACAAATAGCCACTTTCATACTGAACTACATCATCTGTCATTATGGTGTTCCTTTATCCATCATCACAGATAACAGTCGTCCATTCAAAAATTAGGATGTTAACGAACTCTGTGAGAAATTCCATATACAACATCATTTTTCCACACCTTACTATCCTCAAGGTAATGACCAAGATGAGGCCTCTAACAAAACCATTCTCAAAATTCTTAAAAAGACAGTCAATGAAGTTGGTCGAGATTGGCATATTCAATTGAATCCTATCTTGTGGGCTTACCACACGAGTATCTACACTCCCACTGGTGGTACCCCGTATTCCCTTGTCTATGGATCTGAATCCATCTTTCCCATTGAGGTCAAGTTTCCCTCTCTGTGTATCTCCTTGCGCAATCAAGTTAGTGATGAAGAATATTGAGTTTCCCATTTGTAGGAATTGGAATTATTGGATGAACGAAGACAAACTGCTTTCAATCATCTCAGAGCATATCAGTAGCAGATGTGCTGAAGTTATAATCAAAAAGTCAAACCATGTACATTTTAGGTTGGGGATCTTGTCCTTTGTGAAAATCGTCGCAATCAACAAGACAAAGAAAAGAAGGGTAAATTTGAGCCTAACTAGTTGGGTCCATACGTTATCACTATTGTGTATGGATCTGGGGCATACCAGTTATCTACTCTAGAAGGTGAATTTCTCAGTGATCCCATCAATAGTATGCACATTTGCAAGTTTTATACCTAAATACTTCAGAGGGTACAATCTTTTCAAAGACCAGAAAAAATACAAAAAAATGAGAAAAAGACCTAAAAAAATACAAAAATATGAGAAAAAGACTTGAAAAAATACAAAAATATGAGAAAAAGACTTGAAAAAATACAAAAAAATGGAAAAAAGTCCTAAAAAAATGATGAAAAAAGTAAAGAGAAACCAATTTGTTCAATGGTGAAAACCACTTCGGTGGTGCCTTGAGCAAGTACGATGGTGAAAACTGAGAAATCGGCGCCATGTGTAGAGGCTTTGCTCCTCTTTCCTTTGGAGCTCTACTTGATGTTTTCATCCCATTTTCATTCACCTTCCATTTCATAAGGACCTTTTGGCACTCACCATGGCTTGTGAATTTTTCGACAGTCCCCTCACTTGCTTGCTTTGCCATGCATACTAGGTTGGTCATATTCCTCACTGGGGCATTTCTTCAACCTTAGCTATGGGTTAGGATATTGAACATCTCACGGTTAGAGAAACTACCCTCTTTGTTTGTCTGCTTGCTTGTGATTCTTCTCTTACCATCATAAAATTTCTTGAAAAAATCCAAAAAAATCATAAAATGTCCTGAAAAATCCAAAAAAATCACTAAAATGTCTAAAAGCCATCCAAAATATCCAAAATGTCTGAAAAAATCCAAAAAATCATACAAATGTACTAAAAATCCAAAAAAATCATAAAATGTCCTAAAAAATCCAAAATCATAAAATGTCCTAAAAAAAAAAATCATAAAATGTCCTGAAAAAATCCAAAAAAATCACATATTCCAAATATCCAAAAAAATCACATATTCCAAAAATTCAAAAAAAGTCAAATATTCTAAAAATCCAAAAAGAAAAAAACACTTCAAATATCCCTAAACAGTGACACTTTCAGATCATCACACTGCTTTGCACTTCAACAAAATCAAATCATGTTACAAATGACAATCAAGCAAATATTATAACATACATATCAACTCATCTTACAAATCCAGCCAAATGTATAAAATGTCACAAAAAATTGTTCTACATTGAAGCATGATGCATGTTTGTTTGTTTATATTTGATTGATTTATGATTTTTATCTTTGGTGGCATGTATTTTAGCTTCTCAAGGATATCTTGGACTAGAGAGGCGAGGATGGGGCATGTTCACTTGTTTGTTGTGTGTGGATTGTTTCTTATTCATAGGACAACTCATCTTAAGACATGGTTGTCTAAAACCATCGAGGACCTATGATTCTAGTGTAGATGAGAGCATTCCTTGTCTGGTAGTGTCTTCTATGCAATAAGTATGCAGGTCATCTAAGGTCCTTATACCTAGATGCTTATACTTTACTACTAAATAAAAATGAAAACAGTATTTAGGTCATCTAGATGTTCATGTTATCTAGACGCTTATACTAATTTGCAACATAATAAGCTCAATGATGATATAAGCACTTAAAAGGAACAAGAGGCTTCATCACCTTCATTTTCTTCCATCTTGCATTTCTTCCATCTTCTGTTTCTTGCATTTCATTTTCTTCATCTTTCTTGTCTCAGAGACATCAATAAATTGCTTTATCCAACAAATATATGTCACTTGAATCAAATCTCAAATCAATCAACTTGCTTCTCAAAATCTCATATCCCCTTAATCAATCAATCACTTATTGTATCAATTTGTCTTGTGTAAGCATCAATCTCAATCAGCTTAATCAACTTGTCAACCTGGCTATACTGATCATTTCCATCAATTGTTCAGTTATGCCCATCAATTGTGCATTCCATCAAATGTACATCTTTGCTTAATCACTTGTGCAATGTCAATCATTTAATCATTTTCTTGCAATCAGTTGAGAGATCAATCTTCTTGAAATCCATTTGATTAATCTCTCGAGGGGGCATATCATATTCGTCATCATCTTTAACAGGATATCTTTGGGGCATATATATCAGTTGATCAATTTTTCTTTGAAACAACACGACAAGTTGCATTGTCTCAAAGAGGGGAAAAATGTAGACACATAAAAAATTTCTGTTAAATTTATCATCATTTTCTTCAAGCATTGGCTATATCCTTAATATGTCCTATCATTTCATTTTTATCTATTATTCATCTCATTCCATTCTTCTTTTCATATCTTCCATTGAATTGATCCAATAAATATTATTCTATCCTTAACACATGCACCTTATATCCATTTTATCCATTTATTAAATAAAATCCCTCTACTATTCCCTCCTACCACTTACCATTTACCACTTATTCCTCCTATACCACTAATCGCCCATGTATCCCATATTTACCCCAATGCTTGACTTTCTCTTGAGGGTATCTATTTAAACAACCTCTCTACCTCATTTTGGGATCATCTAATATATGCATCAAATCTTTGTCAATATCACTCGCCATCTAGCTATCATTTTCATCTTGCATGCTAGTTTCTTCTCAAGTTATAGTTTCAATTTCTTAGATTTGCAATAGTCTTTATATCTTGCATTTGAATCTCCAATAAATCATAGCCTCTTGTGTGTGTGCTTCTAAGAGCCGTTTTGTTTACACAAGATCTTGATTTGAGGAGTGTAATAGAGAGAATTAGTTTATTTCCTCACAAATAGATTAGAGTTTTGAATTTGCATTTGCATGTTTGAATAATCTTCTTGCAGGTTCACATTTCACATTTCTTTGATTCTTATAAAGAACTAGGTTACCTGCCTTGAAAGTCCTAGGAAGAACACCCTGATTATAGTATTTAGAAAGTGATTATTGATAAGCTTGAAGGTGTTCAAGGGCCTATAATCAACGCTCATTGATAAACTCAAGCCGATGCAAATGATTAGCACAGTAGGTGTCATCATCAATTAACCCTTTAAGGGAAATTTGCAAAGATGGAATTTCCAACTCCAAAGGCATGATAGCTTCGGCACAATACATGAGGCTATATGGTGTTGTGCTAGTCACCATACAAACACTCATGTGGTAGGACCACAAGGCATATGTTAATTAATTATGCCAATCCTTACCATGCTTGTTTACTATTTTTTGGAGAAGGGTCAATGCAGGATCATGGGGGTCCAAACCAAGCCTCTAAGTGGCGATGAAAATTCAGAAAATCAGAGTTAGGCAACTTGACATAAAAAATTTGAATAGTTTATTAACATAATTTGAAAAATATGTAAGAACAAAATTTGTAACAAATTGAATGTAGTTTCTAGGCTACTAGTCCTTTTTTGGAAAATAGTAAATCTGTTTTGAGAAAATTTGAAATTTCAATGCAGTGGTACTAATTTTTTAGGAAAAAGATAAGAAGGAGGTGTATGTTTGACCACCCTAAGTACAAGGAAAAATAATATTTTTTTTGAATCTTTCAATATAAGTAGAGGACACATGCCCAGATGTGCCAGATTTTTTTTTGTAATTTTTTTCCATGTAAATAATTAGTTATGATTTTTTTATTAGAACTTTTTAGAATTATTAAAATGTCTATGTCTAACCACCATAACTTGGCCAAAATTTTATGAAATTCAATTTTTTTTTATCCTATAGTATGTGAATCATAGAATGTGGTGCATCTTGTAGGTTCAAAAAATGTTAAGTAGTTTGAAAGTTATAGAATTTTTTCAATTAGCCTATCAATCGGGACTTTGGACATAATGTATGTAGAAAATCAATAATAATTAATTATTAAATTCAAAATAAGGAAAAACTTATATTAGTGGGAAGCTGACATTTTTTTCTATAAACCCTTTTCGTTTGATGAAATTTGAATACAAAAAAGTTGTCAGCCACAAGGGCGAATTCACTTTAACAAAACTAAGCAAATTTTCAAAACATGTTTTTTGGGTTGACTTTCCATGTCGAGGGAAATCAGGCAAATCCAACCCTCTTTGATTGCTTCGAGGAAAAAATAGATATCTGTTCATAATGGATATATGTTTATAAGCGAATATTTGTTTTAAAACAAATATCCATCTATAAGCGAATATTCATTATTAAATAGATATCTATTACTTGTATTATTTATAATACATAATAGATAATATTATATAATATTAATATAATATATATTACATAATATTAATATAATATATAATAATTAATATGTATATTATATATTAAATACTATATATAATATACATATTAATTATTATATATTATATTAATATTATGTAATATATATTATATTAATATTATATAATATATTTAATACATGGTATATATTACACACTACATAGTATATATTATATATTTATTTATGTGCAGCCAATTCACAAGAGAGAGAGAGGGAGAGAGAGAAAGACTTGAGAGGGAGTGAGAGAGATAGAGAGAGAGATAGATAGTTGAGAGGGAGAGAGGGAAGGAGAGAGATATATATAGTTGAGAGGGAGAGGGGGAGAGAGAGAGAGAGACTTGAGGGGGAGAGAGTGAGAGAGAAATACTTGAGAGGAAGAGAGAGAGGGAGAGAGGGAGAGAGTCTTGAGAGGGAGAGG